>VUQH01058089.1:21422-38641 GCA_015106775.1 Etroplus canarensis
CACACACATAATGTCTAAGTTGCTGTCTATGCTAAGTATTGAGGGACTGTGGAAGGCCCTCAGCTCATAAAGTGAAAATGTAACAAGGCAGACAACACTCCATGTAATAACTCTGACGATCACCCCGGCCTGCAGAAGTGCTCACAGGAGGGTTTGCGCGTGTGCCTGTGTGTGCGTGCACCCGAGTGTGTATGAGTTGATTGGCTGAGCGGGTTGGAAAGTGGCAGCAAGGGGGAAAGACAGTCGTCTCACCTCAAACAGAGAAAATAAAGTAGGTTTTATGATTATTATTGGAATTCCCCATTCTGCTGCTACTGAGACTAAATGAGCGTGGCGTAAAGCACACGCACACACACACACACACACACACACTGAGCTTCTGATATACACACTCCCTGACTTTCACACCCTGCTCTTTTCCACATACACACACATGTAGATGTAACACACACACACATTCACAGTCCAATATTTTGAGAGTAAATGAGCAAAGCTTATGACACACACATTGAGTCTCTAACTCACCCTCTCTGTCTCTTTCTCTCCCTCTCACACACACACACACACACACACAGCCCAATATTCTGAGTGTAAATGAGCGTAGCTTATGACAAGCAGAAGAGACATTCACTGGAGACAATTACCATTCCTTAGTGTGCAAAGGGAGCCACACACAGTCACACAACAACAAATCTACACACACTTATGGGAGCACATACACATAAACACATGTGAACTATAACACACACTCCACGATCTCTCTCCCTCCTCTTCCTTGCTGTGCTGACAGGACTGTCCGTAGTGGGCCTTTGTTAGTTCTGGTTGGGCAGCCTTATTTATAGTGTGTGTGCCTGTGTGTTATTTATATACCAACAACCTTAACAGGCTTTGGGATCCTAGAAGAAGCCTTTTGTATTTTCAGATCATCTTATTTATATTAATCCTTCCTGTTCATTCAGTGCTAATAATCTGTTAAGACTAACTTAATGTGTTCCTCTCCACAAAAGAAGAGAAAATTCAAATGTTCTCAGCATGTATTTTATTATCTCTTTTTATTCAGTTTTACAATTCAAACATTTAGAAATGGGGCCATTTTAGTAAACTCAAATATAATTTTAATAGAGCTAAAGTCAGAAGTGAATGGTAGAGCTCCACATTTTCTGCTGTGGTTAATAATGATGCATTCAGAATTTAACTCAAAGCAAAGTTAAAATAAACATTTAATTAGGGAGGAAACATAATATAAACATAGCAGTATAATTGATTCAACATAAATTTTCTGATGGATATGACAACCATTGCTGAGCCATCACAGCAGTGCTCATTGGAGAAAGAAATCATTGCAATGTCAAAGTATTTAAATCCATTGTTCTTATGCTACTTTTTTAATTTATTGGAATAATGAATGTAATGACACTTTTTTATGGGATTCTAAAATAGGAAATCAGTAAAAACTGTAAAAAGTGTGTTTATACAGCTCAAAAAAATAAAGGAACACTTTGAAAACACATCAAATCTCAATGAGAGAAAAATCATTATCCCGGTATGGACTGGGTAATGTGGAACCAAAGGATACCACATTGTTTGATGGACATGAAAATGATCAACGTACAGACGTTCAATTCAAAGACACTTTGAGAATTAAAGTGAAAAAATGATACAGCAGGCTAGTCCATTTTTCCAAAATTTCATTGCAGCAACTCAAAATGGTACTGAGTAGTTTGTATGGCTGCTTGAATGTCACGGCATGCTCCAAATGAGATGATGGATGGAGTCCTGGGGATCTCCTCCCAAATCTGGACCAGGGCATTACTGAGCTCCTGGACAGTCTGAAGCACAACCTGGCAAAACATGTTCCAGGGGTGTTCTGTTAAACTTAGGTCAGCTGAACATGGGGGTCAGTCAATGGCATCAATTCCTTCATCCTCCAAGAACTGCCTGCGTGCTCTCGCCACATGAGGCCAGACATTGGTGTGCACCAGGAGGAACCCAGGACTCACTGCAACGATTTAGTGTCTGACAGTGGGCTCAAAGATTTCCGCCTCATACCCAGTGGGTGCCATTGCCTATCCTGTGGAGGGCTGTGCATTCCTCTACTTAAATGCCTCCCCAGACCTTCACTGACCCACCACCAAACTGGTCTCTCTGAACATTGTTAGAAGACGGTCTGCGTGGCTTCTTCAGACCTTTTCAAATCTGTCACATGTGTTCAGGGTGAACCTGCTCTCATCTTTGAAAAGCACAGAGATTGGTGGCCCTGCCAATTCGGGTATTCTATGGCAAATGCCAGTCGAGTTCCATGGTGCCAGGCAGTGAGTACAGGGCCCACTAGAGGATGTTAGGTGCTCAGGCCACCCTCATGAAGTCTGTTTCTGATTGTTTGATCTGGTGCTTTCACACCAGTGGCCTGATGACCTGAGGATGAAGATTGTGGTCAGACAGCCACACAACTGAGAGCACAACTTCCCAGGCTTGCTGATAAAACCCCATCAGAAAGATGCTTGTAGATGTTAACGCAGCTCTACTCACCATTCCCACTATCAGCATAATGGAAAGCAATGAGCTCATATATAAAGCTACCACAATAATTTTAGAAGCACTTCTTGTCTACAACTGAGGCTCTAGAAACTGCCAAACAGCTTTGGCTACTAGCCTATAGAGGCACACCAGAGAAGCTGAGGCCAAGAGAATAAATGGCCTGTTCTTCAAAGGCCCAACAAAGATGTACACCCCACTAAAAAGGAACAATAGCTGAAGGGTGGACCCACACAGAGCTGAGACTGAGCAAAAAGGCATCACACAATACCAATGCTAAGTGGCTGTTGGACCTGAGAGTAGATCACAGGTACCTTCCAGATCAAGAACCAGTCAACATCTCAAAATCAGACATCCAACAATGAGTCTTGTGCATTATGAGCTGTACAGTGCCAGGATCTGACATGAGCCACACCTACTGGCTGAAGAAGTACACTGCACTCCATGAGCACCTGGAAGAACAAATAAATGGGCTGCTAACACAGATATAGATACAGGTTCAGGAGTGGCGCAACCATCAGCCACCTCCCATACATGGATGACATCAAGCTGTATGCCAGCTATAAGCTAGATATCAACTCATTGATCCACCTCTCCAAGATCTATAGCGAGGATCAGGATGTTGTTTGGACTGGATAAGTGTAGTCCAAGTGTGGCAAAAAGAGGAAAGACGATCCAGACTGAGGGGGTGGAGTTACCAGAAGGCAGGATGATGGACATAAAGAACAGCTATAAGTACGTGGATATCCCACAGACCAATGGGAACCACAACGAATATGCAAGATGACCAGCTGCAGCCTAACACCCCAAGAAGGTATGATAGGTGCAGAGAAGCCAGATCAATGGTAAGAACAAGATTTGAGCCATTAATATATAGTTGCCACGGGTCATCAGATACCCAGATGGAATAATAAGCTGACCACAGGAAGGGGACACATGCCACAAATGTCAAGACATGGAAACTTTGCACCATGCAGGGGGTTTCCACCCAAAGTCCAGTACCCTCAGGCTCTATGAGCAACAGAAAGATGGAGGGCAAGGATTTGAAAGCTCCAGAGCCACACCAAGATAAAACAAGGAATGTTCCTGGAAGATGGTCCCCTGAGATGAACTTTTACAGGAGTGTCTCAGGCTGCTGACGGAGGACAGTAAGGAGGACGTGGAAGTCAAAGTGTCGTGGAGTGTGCAACAGACAGATCGAGGACATCAAGAAATCTTACTAGTAGTTGAAAAAGGCCGTTCTAAAAGACACACAGAGGATGTGATCAAGACAGCACAAGAACAGACCCTAAGGACCAGATCAGTCTACCACAGCTGACAGGATCCAAGCTGCCAACTGTGCAATGGTGCCCCAGAGACAGCCCAGCAGGATGTAAGATTCAAGTTAGTTCAGCATATATTAAGAGGTACAACCTAGTAGCTGGGATAGAGTACAGCAATATCTGTGCCTCATACAGATTAGAAGTCCCCAAGTCCTGATGGGAGACACCTCCAAAGGTGGTTGAGAACAACAGGACAAAGGTCCTGTGTGACTTCAAGTGCCAGGCCAACCAGCCAGACATACTGTAATGGTGGTTGACAAAGAACAGAAGACTGTGGTTGCAACAGACGTAGCAATCCCAATCAACACAAAAACTGTGTGCCAGAAGCTTCATAACATTGTTTTCCATGGCTGAGCTTTGCATCCAAACCTTACATGATTAAACACAATAAAAAGCATCAGATGGCATGGTGTAAAGCATGCTATCACTGGACACAGGAGCAGTGGAAATGTGTTCTGTGTAGAAATCATTAATGCTCCTCTATCTGGCAGTCTGATGGAAGAACCTGTGTTTGGTAAATTCTATTCTGCCTGATTGCACTCTGCAGACTGTAAAATTTGAAATTTGGTGGGGGAGGGATAATGAATTGTTTTTTTTGTTTGTGTGTTTGTTTTTCTGGGTTTGGCCATTAGTTCCAAATGGAAATCTTAATGATTCAGCTTATCAAGACATTTTGGACCATTCTAGGCTTTCAGCTTCGTGGGAACAGTTTGGGGAAGGCCGTTTTCTGTTCCAGCATGACTGTGTGTGGAAGAACTTAACTGGCCTGCACAGAACCCTGACCTAAACCCCATCCAGCACCTTTGGGATAAACCAGGACCTCTCATCCAGCATCAGTGTTTGACTTCAGAAATGCTCTTCTGGATGAATGGGCAAAAATTCCCACAGACACAAACTGAAATCTTGCATAGAGTCTTCCCAGAAGAGTGAAACCTTTTACAGTTGCAAGAGGGGCAAATCATTCCATAATAATGCTCATGGATTTAGAATGGGATGAGATGAGATAGATAGATAGATAGATAGATAGATAGATAGATAGATAGATAGATAGATAGATAGATAGACACACACACACACACACACACACAATGACAATCATTTCATGGAAGCAGTAGCACAAACTAATAGTGTTCCTTGGGGTTCATCATGAAATATATTGCATCTGAATGGACCTAGCTTTTGTGTCACAGAGTGAAACTATTGTCAAAGACTTTTTCTGGGCTGTTTGTCACTTTGCTGTTGACAGGCAGGTGAATTTCTGTCTAAAGTCTGTCAGCTACTGTGGGTCAGCCCCTTGAGTCTACGCTGTATGAATGTTCATGTTATTTCTTCTCTAATCGTGGAAAGCATATCTTTACCATTTAGATACGACTCAGACCAAATCATCTACCCAACAACTGAGAAATATGGTGTCACAGAATGTCATAACAGACGACTGCACAGCCAGAATATCTAATAGAAAAATAGTTTGACAGGAGAGAGTGTGAGTGTGAGTGTGTGTGTGTGTGTGTGTGTGAGAGAGAGTGAAAGGTCTGTTTCCAGATCAGTTGTGTGGAAAACTGTGGATTCCCTTTATTTACTATTTCTTCTGTCTTGTTGTTCTTTCTAAGAGAATCAGCAAGAAATTGCCAGGGATTTTAAAAATGGGATGCACTTAGTTGATACCATGGATCAAACACATCAGGTATGTGATCAACATCAAATATATTTGCTATTATAGATCTATACCAACACAATTTAGTAAATTACTTGTAACAAAAAAGAAAAAAATCACCAAGCCTTAAAACGCCGCTGAAGAGTGATGGAGGAGTTTTGTTTCATTCTGAAAAAAGCCATATATGAATTCACTCACTGAATCTGAGGTGAAAAACGGAAAAATGTGAGATGTTCGTGTGTTCTTAATATCATGATTCTTTAAAAAAATTTTTTTTCTTGTTTTCTTTCCTGTGGCAGTATTTAGGTTCATATTAAATGTAGCTGCTGCCATGGTCCTGAGTTTCCCATCATTTTTGAGCAGGCTCTTATATTTATTTCAAAGTCTCAGCCTGGTGGTGCAGTCCCCTACTGTATAATAATAATGAATAAAAAAAATACAAAAAAAATTCATGCTTTGGCTCTTTTTCTTTATTTTTTGTGGTTCTTTTGCTTCATGCATTTCTCTTGTCTATTTAATGTTGCTCATTAACATTGCTGGCCCGAGGCAGAAGCAAATCTATCTGCAGCTTGAGGCTCAACAAACCATCAGGAAGCCCCTCCAAATGTACAAATGAGTGTTCCTTTGTTTATTTAGACCTTGTGCAAAATGTAATGTAAAATCCTAAAGTCTGTCATCTATAGCCGGTCAGCCTCTCGAGTCTATGCTATGTAAATATTCATGTTATTTCATTTCTGATCATGGAAAGCACATCTTGACCATTTTAGATATGACTAAATTTATATTTAAATGTTATCATATTATGTTCAATTTTGGAGATTTGGATATTAAAACATACATTTTTACCATGAATACAACATGAACAATATCACATTTTCATTTCTAAATAATTAGTTTCACTCTTCTGTCTTTCTGTGTGTGTACTTTTTTGTGTGATGAATTAAATTTAAAATACAACCACCTGAGGTATAGCTATAAGTGTATGAAAGATTAAAAAAAAACAATTACACTATGTTCTACAATATTATCATCAACACAGGATATATATTTAATAATAATAATAACAATAATAATAATGTTGGTGGATTCTAAACTACCAGTGTAGTATACTACACTTCATGTCTCTATTTATGCTTGCGTCTGTGTAAAAGCATGTGGCAAAACACACACACACACACACACACACACACACACACACACACACACACACACACACACACACACACACACACACACACAAAAAATGCAGTTCCTCTAATGGCCACTTGAGGCTGACTGAAGCCAATCCCCTTAGACCAGGGGTTGGCAACCTTTACTATTCAGAGTCCTTTTAAGATATTTAATGTGATGGTTCACACATTTGCCTTACAAACAAAAGGTCCCTAGTTGGATTCCGGGTGGGGACACAAGCCCCTCTCAACGTGGAAGGTTGTGCCAGAACGGGCATCCAGCGTAAAACCTCTGCCAAATCACCAATGAGGATCAATCCGCTGTGGTGACCCCTTGGGGAGAATATAAGGTACATTAAAGTACATTTTAGGCCAAAAAAAATCTGCATGAAGTCACAAAACATTTGAGCCTCATAATTAAGGTGACACAGCCTGTTAGTATAAATTATACTTTCAGCATTACTAAGATTTTTTCCACGTGGCCATTCTGTAGTAGGCTATCTGATTATCTGTTATTTTAACATTGCATTCAAATTACTATATTATCGCCATGTTATTGTTGTTGTTATGAAATTATACAACTAAAATAACTTATTTTTTCCTGCATATTTTTATGACTAACAAAACTGAACAACAGTGAAGTGGAGGGAAAATTGCCCATTAACACTTTAGGTCTACTTTAAACCAGAGTAGCTATAAAGTTCAGCAGGTCACTTTGAGACCTACTTGTGTTTGTGCAAATGAATCAACATAAAAGGAGCCTACCTTTGAGGATAAATAAGACACATAACAGAATAACAGCATTCAAAAATGTAAATGGACCATTTTCAGTTTAATTTTGACTAAAGTTCAGCTGCAGATCAAGCATAGTAGTAAGTCAGGAGCACAGGCTGTGAAAGCAAACAAATCTGTCCACTCTTAAATTCTCCATTTTCCTCCGTGACTCTCTTTTCTTCAGATTTGGAATCCATAGCAAAAGGAAACTCAAGACGAGCCATTTATTTGTCTCTACACCCACACTAACCACTGCTATTGAGGTTCAGCAAAATTAAGAGAATAAAATACCAGGCAACAGATGCAGGCTACAATGAATATGTTTAAACATATTTTTGTAAATTCAGTGTATAAACTACACATTTTTACAGCGGCAGAATGTAAAGAAACTCTTAAAGTAACAATAAAAAAAAATAAGCCACTGTTCATTTCAATATTTATGTTAATCTTTTGATAAAGCTACAGGGAGCCACTGGAGCTGGGCAAAAAGGTTGTGGGTTTGAGGCTGCTGCGCTAGTCTCTCATGCTAAAATGTTCAACAGGCCTTGCCTGTAGATTCGCCCCTTCAACACAATTCCACAGCAGGTGATTTTTTTTTTTTTTTTATAACCAAGTCATAAAGGTTGGGTTGTGGGTGTCTTGATTGGCCAGTGGACTGACACAGCCAGCTGTAACCAATTAGCATCTACTGGGCCTCATCTAATTCAAGTCACTGAACTGGGCTGTTCCACTACGTTTGTCCTGTTGGTGCTTTTTGGATCATTTTTATTGTAAATATCAAGGGGAAATACAACTAATCAGCCAAAGGCATTATCTGACCAGCAAGATGGTTTGCTGTGTGGGACAGGTCATCCAAGTAGTTTGAGCTTTTGGTGAGTGAAATTCTACCACAAATCTTTTGCTTTAAACTAATTTTCAGATACGCATTTTTGTGTTGCAGCATTTATAGGTGCAGCTACCTTATCAGTTCAATGAACACTGCCAACAATGCAATGCTCACAATGTCCTTATTTGTCTAAGAGTGAGCGGAAAAACATAAATAAAATATTTTCCATGCAATTTTCAGAAGTTTCTTACATACAGGTAAAGCTTCTACTACTAAACTTTGTCTTAAATGCAGACATGCTATAAACGCTGGCTTTAACAAAACCACAGAGGCAAACCCCCGTTACCAGCTGGCCAGCGGGCCGATCCTTAGTTCTCACATAAAACAACAACTGTCTCCATACAGCCTAGTGGTGTCACTGCTGTTTCTGTCGACAGAACACAGACGCACAAGACCAAGGCCTCCCGGTTAAATGCCATTTATACTCAAAAATGACAAAAGAAATGAAACAAGTCTTTGAGAAAACCGTTTTTGGGCCATGACTGATTTGGAACAAGTTCGCTCTAAAATAAATGTGGCCTACGTGAAAATGAGGACAATGTGAGACGATGGACTTTGCCCAACATAGACTGATTTGTCTCTTGATGGCCGATGCAATAACTTTAGCAGGCGATTCTCAGAATAGAAACCCCATAGATCAACCACCTAGCAACAAAAGTGGAAAATCATGCTGACCCAATTAGTGTCGACTCTCAGCAGAATATCGTTATGGCCCGCTTCAGTTCACTACCGTTCAGGCAGATGGTTCCCCTGGTTCTGAATGGGGGTTTTGTTGTTGTTGCTGTTGTTATACTCTTCCGCTAATTTTGCCTAAAGGCTAACTTTGGGCCCTGGGAGTGACTACTACAATCTTCTGGCAAAGTAACTATAGCTCATTATCAATCCTCTGTGCCTTTACTTCTCCCTTTTATTCTTCCTGCAAGTCTGCTACTTGAAGCTCTGTTATTTAATTATGATTCGATTTCAGGATTTCCCAATAATATAGCACATCAATACAATAGTAATTAGCATACAACATTAAAATCCTGAACACTTTCTTGAACTGTGAACCCAGCATTACAGTCAAGGCATGTGAAGCTGTATTGACAGAAATTTTCTTTTTGTTTCCACACAAAATCAGTTGATTCTTCAGCCAAGAGTTACCTTCCCAACAAGTATGAGCTAAATCCATTTTGTATATCATCACTGCAGCACGTCAATAAAGAGATCTGAACTTCAAAAGTCTTAAGCCTCTATGTTTCAAACATTTTACACCATTTTAAAGGACCCCTGTTGTGATCACACTCCTGCAGAAGTGCAAAGTAAGTCAGACATCTGAGTACAACTTCACAAACAGACGCCACCAAAAAAAATACCGCTTTCAGTGCTGGGAGACCAGTGTGTCTCCCATTTGGCAGGAAAAGAAATATGTGCATTTCACACTTATTGCAGCAAAAACAGTCATGCACAGCCAATGGTGGACCATCAAATGAGGATTACTTTACTACTGATGAGTGTATCAGTTGTTTTAAGCATACTGAATGTCCTATATGATGCCAACTTCACATCAAAGGAATGTATTAAATGTTTATATTTCATTGGTGTTTTGGTTCAGCACTAGTTTAACCACTGACCCCGCAACTACTCTTTTGACCTGTTCGTTTCTCTGTCCAGTTTGTAAATTTAATAAACATGAGTACAACACTGTCTGCTACTTATTATAAACTGTCCATAAACAATAGTGGACTTTTATGGTGCCGACACTCAATCATTTCACCGTAAACAAGGCCCGTTATCGGGCTCTGCTGAGCTCAGTTCTATTCTGATGGGGCTGTTATGAAACACCAAGTGGGAGTTGTAGTATTATACATAGCTGCCTGTGTGTAGGCCAACTCTTTAATCAGTCACTGTAATTGCCGGGATGGACTTTGAACCACAGACATATTTGTCTCCGCTTTTCATCCATGGCTAAACAACTAAGGGGAGGGAGGCAGCGAGCGCTCGAGCCCTGGCCATGCACGGCTCCTGTCCCGGCTCCGCAAGCAGCCAAGCATGGAGGAGGAATGGAGGGGTCACAAGGAGAAGAAAGAGTTTTGGCTGGGAGTGGGATGAAGAGGGAGAGACGAGGAATGGAGGGGGTGGAGTGGCACAGAAAGAAGGAAGAAGGCAGAGTAGAGGCGGTGAACGGAGAGGACATGATGGTACATAAGTCCCCAGTGGCTGATTGAGTGCTTTGAGAAGCCCATACAGGGCTCTCCTCTGAATACTAAGACCTTTCATAGAGGCAACACTGCTACAGAGACGCAAAGCCTCCAAAGCCTCTCCTTTGAGGCCCCTGCGATATATGGGGGCTTTCAATTGCTTGTGCAAGAGTAGGTCTAATTGGAAGCTGAGGCCATATTAGAAGGGGTTAGGGAGGCGGGAACAGAGGAGCTAAGGAGAAGAAGAGAGGCAAGGAGGGGTGCTTGATTTAAGAGTCCTTTGTTTTAACAAGTACATTCGGCCTCCCCCTCCTTTCTCCTCATGGCCTCCGCTTCAGATGCCCACACTCCACAGAGTCAAAAGGCGGCGTTTAGCCCCTCTGAACGAAGAGGGGCTGGGCTTGTTTTGACACTTTGTCCTTCTTGGCTTCTGTGAAAAGGCCCCTCTTCTATGGGCCACTCGAGTTCATTAGGAAGTGCTGCGCTTTCAGTCGCGTCCCCATTCCAGCTCCAGGTTTCAATGGGGCCTCCAAAGCCCTTCACTGTTTGTTTAATAAAGACCCTCACCACCTCCACAGCTACCTCCTCCATTTCCATCAACACAGGCCTAGCTGAGTTAGTGCCTGCAGGGTAGGGGTCCATTGACAGAAAACAGCAAAGAACAAAAGAGTGGCGCATAGGAGGTAAAGAATAAGCACAAGCATGAAGACATGTGGCAGAGAGGTAAGATGGGGCAGAAAAATGATTCCCTCCACAAAGTATGAATTGAGCAGATGCAGCATTTCACCTGCATCACAGGAGAGAAGCAAGCTCACTCTGGCAGATTACGTGTGTGTCTAGAATTAGGTTTCAGCTCTTACACTTGCGGATGACATCACTGCGCGTCAGTATCGAGGGGACAAAAGTCAGAGATGCCACTCTAGAAGGGCAAAAGCATTCTGAGATCATATGAGCCCCAAGGAAGCTTTGGCTGCTTCTGTGTGTGTCTGTGAGTACATGGAGATAATTACTGTGGGAAAAGGAAAACTGGGGTGATTATACACCTCACTTTTCTGCTGGATAACCACTACAGATGGAAATATTATATGTACAGTATATATATATGTGATAGTGCGTCTGCACATTGACACCTTTTTTGTCTAATGTACACCAGCGAACTAATCTAAAATAAAGCAATCAAGATGAGATTAAAGTGTCTTCTGGCTTTAAATTCAAGGGGTCTAACAAAAATACTGAATAAATTGTTTAGGTTTTTATATAATCCCACCATCACTAGCGCAAAAGTAACTGGATAAACTGGCATAACTATAAAATTTGATTTACTTTAATACTTCAATTCAAAGCCTCCTGACTTTCTCAGATTCTGTTTGGTCTGGTAGGTATAAAGCATGCTCAGTTTCATTTCTTTACCTTAAGAAGCTCTTGGGGTTCTTTCGCGTTATGTTTAGGATCGTTATTCGCGAATACTGTGAGGGCTTACATCAGAGCAGTAAGTACACTATACACCGATCAGGCATAGCATTGTGACCGCCTGGCTAATACCGTGTTGGTCCCCCTGCTGCTGCCAAAACAGCCCTGACCCGTCGAGGCATGGACTCCACTGATCACCACTGTTCCTTCCTTGGACCACTTTTGATAGACACTGACCATTGCTGACCACGAACACTCCACAAGAGCTGCAGTTTTTGGGGATGTTCTGACCCAGTCGTCTAGCCATCACAATTTGGCCCTCATCAAACTCACTCAAATCCTTACACTTGCCCGTTTAAGGACAAACTGTTCACTTGTTGAATAATATATCCCACCTTCTAATAGCCACCATTACGAGATATTCAGTGTCATTAACTTCACCTGTCAGTGGTCACAATGTTATGCCAGATCAGTGTAGCTCCAAACACTTCAAAATTCAACCTTATACTTCTATTAGCAGTACTATCAGCAATAAAGACAAATGACCTAGTTCCACTGACAGCTACACATGCCCATGCCATAACACTGACTTGACAGATGTACTGTATGCTTTGGATCACAAGCATTTACTTTCATAATCTTCTCTTACTGTCTTTCATCAGTCACCCTTTCATCTAGCTTAAAAATCTGATTCCAAAACTACACAGGTATTTTTTTTTAGATATTTTTTATTAAGTGTAATTTGGCCTTTCTATTCTTTAGTGTTGGTTGGTGTGTCTAGATCTAAGCTCTCTGCATTCATATTCATGAAAGTGTGTCTAAAGCATACAGTCTACCTCCTCAACAGTGTTCTTGACTTGGCTAGATATGGTGAAAGAATTATTCCTTTACAGCATCTTGCCAAGCCCACACAGATCACTCTACAATCATCCACTTTAGTTGTCTGCCATGGTGTTCCAGGCTTGTTGGTGTTGCTTTGCTCTCCAGTGCATTCTTCAGAGAACGCACAAAACTGTTGATATGGCCAATCCTAAAGTCTATGCTCTTCATCCAATAGGTCTTTTAGCTTAATGATAGCTTCTTTCGCTTATAGCCACACCTCTCTGGAACACATGTTTACAGTTCCCATGAACAACTACCAGATGCCAATTATTCAGTACTTGGAATCAACTTCAGACCTTTCAGCTCCTTAATTTGTCATGAAATCGTGTGGGGAATAGTCCACACGCGGCCATAACAATAATAATCAGTCGATTTTCCAATTATTTTTGAGGTTGTGAAAAAGGACGGTTCGCCTGACTAAAATAGCATAATTATTAAATAATATATTTTTGAATTTCCAAAACTATGGTATATATTGTACAGGTCATACATGGGGTATGTAGATGCACAGATGTATAAAATCCAAAAGCTCTCAGATATCCATTCTTGTGCTTTTTTTCTTGATTGTTAAAACACATGATAGTGACTGTAGCCATTGGAAGTTTGTGTGTGTGAGTGTGTGTGTGTGTGTGTGTGTGAGAGACACAGATTTAATTCCATAGGTTGAACATCATGCCTCCTCCTGGTTTCAACAGCCAGGAGGACATCAGATATGTAACAGGTGCTTCACTGCAGCTGTACAATCCCAGGGAACTGTGGGAGGGAAAGGCGACACTGATCTACCATGTGCTCATACTGTAAGCGGAGTGATCGCAGAAAGTCACCCAAGTTCACTCAGCTGTTTTTAAACAGAGCTGAGCAACATATCAAAAGCAGATAAACATGAGTGCTGGACGCTGCCGAGCTTAAACACAGGCATAAGCCTTTAATAGAGTTGTTTAGTTGTGTTAAAATGGTTATTTTTTTATGAATACAGAGACCACAATCATTTAAGCAATTATTCACTAAATTTGGTTAAAAAAATGGGAGGAAAAAAAAACTTCAATTCATATATTCTTATTTTATTAGAAAAAAATGTGGCACAGAAGTAGACAAAACAGGGTCATCTAGTCAGGAGACAAGAAGAAGAATATTTGTGGCACAGATAGTGGTAAAAAATGATGCTAAAAAAATGGACAAAATTATAATGCTGGAGAAGTCAGCTACTGATCTGACCAATGATAAGCCAGCAAGAGGACAGTAGAAGCCAACTACTGATTTTACCGAGGTGTTAACTCATGAGTCTAAAGCCCTTGTCACACCACGACAATTTAACAAAAAAAAATTGCAAACATGCCGGCAAACGTCACTTAAGTTCTAGGTATGTTTTGTATAAGTTATGAGCACGCTGAAGTATGCCGCTATAAGTGGCAGTACGCCGAGGTTGCTGGAAAATTTTGAGCATGCACAAAATCTCCGACATTTGCCAGTGTATGGCTCATACGTCCAGCATTCAAGGACCATATGTTGGAGGTACTTAATGCATACGGAGACTCATGTTACCCATATGTCAAAATACATGGAGATAATGTCTGGCGTACCCAAAACTTAATAACCTTTGAGTAACATGTTTTTAACATATATGTGACATGTATCAAACATACCTTCAACAGATATCGACATTTGTAGACGTATTTGAAATGATCCGGTCGTACTGAACGTGTTTCTAACACACAGCTACCTTATAATTGCGTATGTGGTACGTTCTGGGAGCAGTACAAATGGGCTTCAATTTGTGAATGCTGGCAATACGCTAGCATTCGTTGGTATTACGCTCTATATATGTTAGCAATACGTTATGTATACGTCCATTTAACATCACTGTTCTGCACATGCCAGTGTTTTAGAGGAATTTGGATGAACTGGCATAAACTTGTTAAACTGTCATGGTGTAACAGGACCCTAACCTAAATAAATGGCTACTGACTTGGATAAGTTTGTAGTTTGACAACCCACTGGATTAATGTGGCCCACGTTAGTTTAACTTGGGTTTAGCCAAATTTGCAGTTGTTTGGAAGCTTTTGTTGCACTTATTTAACTCAGATAATGCTCTCTCCTCTGTCTGTCTTCTCTGCTACTTGCGGGTAAAAAAAAAAAGTTAATGCGCAAAAGTTAAGTGTGTGGGGGGTCTCAGTAAAATCCTATCGCACTCTAATCCCATCTGAAGCTTGAGATGGTGGCTGTGAATGTGTGTGTGTGTGTGTGTGTGTGTGTGTGTGTGTGTGTTCCTAAAAGCTATGCCTGAACAGGCCGTTTGTGCATGTAGGCATGTTGATAGAGGTGAAGAGCCTTCATTAAGGCACCTCTTGGAGGTAATCTACAAGACAGCTGCCGTCTCCCATCTGCAGGACCCCCACTGGTGAACAGAGGGGGTAGGCAGGAGAGTGGACGACGGTGACTGAGTAATCTCCAAGAGCCTAAGGTGCTGAGCAGAAGATTAACAGAAGATGTGATCAGGAAAACAGAAAAAAGAAGCTCTGAAGCTCTGTTAATTGTTCAAGTTTGCAGCTCCTCTAACTGTAAAAAAGGATGAAAACTATGATACTTTCTTGCATCTGCCCAACACAAAGTGGAATGTAAATTTTCCAGTATTCTGAGGAAGTGACCATGATTTTGGATCTATGGATTATAAACAGGGGAGTTATTTTAAACCCTGTAGTTGTGGCCTAAAAGTTTTAATCTGAACTGCTGTGTGAATCATAGCTGAAAAAGACAAACGCAAACTGAAGTTTTTTCAGCCCACAGGCAGTGTGAGACGTTCAAATCTAGATCTTCTCTGCAGCAGTAGTTTCAAGGAGCGGCAAAGACATGGCAAAGAGTAATGGAAAGGAAGCCGTGTTTTGTGCGTGTGTTCAACAAAGTTGGTGGGCTGATGATGAGCCTTGCGGAGACGCACAAAAGCCCAAGTCACAGCTTTGACATCAATTAAGAGAATAATCTCCCTTGATCCATAAACTGCATTGATGTCAGACTGTTTGTGAGCGGCCATGCAGCTTAGTAGAAATCATGTGTTCAAACATACAAAGTTAGTCCATGACCCTGGTGTATTGAAGGATGTCATGTTCAGTTAGTAAGGAAGCATCTTTCTCTGACTGTAGTTATTTTTATCTTGAACTCTGACCCAGTCTGGTTTCTGTCTATAGTCTGCCTAGTGAGAGGAGGACAAAGATGTGGTTTTTCTATAGCTTTAGCAAACATTACTCACACAGAGAAACACTGAGCTTTTGTTAGAGACTATGTTCCAGGCCTGATACTTTCAGTGCTCTATTGAGTATTTATTGAAGATGATGCATGTGAGATTAAGTCAAGATAAACTACAGTGGCTGCATCCTGAGTAATGAATGAACATGTCCCCCAGCGCCACAGTGTGGTTCATTCATATGCTTTTTAATAAATAATCTTGTATAGCATACAAGGGCAGCACAGTGATGAAGGGTTTAGCACTGTCGTCTCACAGCAAGAAGGTCCTAGGTTTGAATCCGCGGACTGGCTAGGGCACTTCTGTGTGGAGTTTGCATGTTCTCTCTGTGCCTGTGTGGGTTTTCTCTGGGTACTGCAGCTTCCTCCCACAGTCCAAAAATACACCTGCCAGGTTAACTGGTGATTCTAAATTAGCCGTAGGTGTGAATTTGAGAGTGAATCATTGCCTGTCTCTCTATCCGACCTCTCACCCTATGACAGCTGGGATAGGCTCCAGCCCCTGTCGCAATCCTGAATTGAATAATGGATGGTTTGATATAGGAATAAGCGAGGGCTTGATTCAGTGACTGGATATTGGTCTGATCTGGACTTAAAAGGCTACACAGATGGTTGTGACACCTGATCTATGGAGCTGATCTACTCTGTTGAGTTCTTTGTTGTTCTGCATTTATTACACCACAAATCAGTGCACTGATTTGTATGCCAACATACCATAGAGGAAGACATTTTGGATTGTGGGCGGCTGTGGCTCAGGAGGTAGAGCAGGTTGTCTTCCAACACAAAGGTTGGCGGTTCGATCCCTGGCTTCTCCAGTCCACGTACCGAAGCGTCCTTGGGCGAGACACTCAACCCCAAATTGCTCCCGATGCATCCATCGGAGTGTGAATGTGTGCATGATAGTTAAATGTGCTTAAAAGGCATAAAATAAAGCATTGTATGAATGCATGCATGAGGTTTGAAGTAAAAAGCACTTTGAGTGCTCAGTTTAGAGTAGAAAAGTGCTATATAAGTACCAGTCCATTTACCATTTGAGTGCTTTCTCTATTGCTTCTCCCTCTCCAACTCTTGTTATGTTCAGCCTAACACTTTTTAGGAAGTTTTTATTGAGCTAATAAAGGGTTGCCATCATCTTGATTATTATGTCATATCTCTTTACCTCCACTCCCC
>VUQH01058090.1:0-21539 GCA_015106775.1 Etroplus canarensis
GAACTTTTTTGATTGTGAAAAATGCCTGCAATGACACAAAGAGGGAAAAATTTAAAGGGGTCTGAATACTTTCTGTACCCACTGTATATTTGGGGGGGATTGACAGCTTTTTAATGTAACCAATATTTTTACAAACTACTTCAGCTACCCAACTAGTGATATACATCAACCAAATGAGTTCTAGCTGTCATCTAACAGTAAGCCTTAGATATCTGTATCCTGTGCCTCCCCTGCTTACTCTCTAATTGTCATCTCTCCATCAGACCAACTAAAGATCACCAACTTGAGAGTGAATTTCACCAAACTTCATACTCTGGGGGACAACCTGCTGGATCCCAGAGCTGAAATCAAAGAGAAGTACTACTACGCCATATATGAGCTTGTCGTACGTGGAAACTGCTTCTGCTATGGCCACGCCTCGGAGTGTGCCCCCATTGATGGCATCAGGGATGATATAGAGGGGATGGTGAGTGATTAGGATTCAAGTGCAGAAAAGTAAAATCAGAAAAGCATGTATGTGCATATCATGAGGAAGACAAACAAATCAGAAACAAACTCCCATACATTTTTAACCTGCAGAAATATGTTTATTTACATTTCGGTTTGTTCATTGCATTCAAAAACGCCAGCAGTTTTAGTATATGTCACAAACAAAAATAGTAAGTGATTATTATGTAGAAATAATCATTAATGTGTCTTCAAAATGTGATTTCATAAGATGGGTGGATGAATATAAAATTCAAGTCCACAAGGATAAACTGCACTCCCATAAGTTCACCAGAATGTGTTGCATTTAAAGCTGAACCTGGTGGGATACTTTTGCATGACCAGTAAAAAGAAAGGACAAATCAAACCCTTTGTGATAAACTGTCACTCAAATCCCAACATGAACCATTAAGAACAACTCAAAACAGTGACATGAAATTAACTTCTCTTAGATTTTCCTGATCAAGTATTAAAACATTGGTAATAAACATATTTGTGCTAGAACAATACTTTTTCATTAGCAAATTCCAACCTATCTTTAGCTCATCTTGCCAAAGTACCAATGTGCCCATCCATCCGTCTATCTAGCTACAATTCACACAAACTGCTATAAGAGTATTCTCAAGATTTTACTGAAGCTCAGACAAAATCATCGCTCTCTGGGTTTTTACCCAAATTATGCTCAAGGTCAAGGTAATATTTTTTGTTTTTGCAGGCACTTTTCTATTTTTACAAGAATCGCTACTTCTCCTGGAGTATTGATCAGATTTTAGTAAAACTTGCACACAGTGATCACCTAATGGGGCTTTACCCAAGCTGTCGTCAAGGTCAAGGTCACATTTGTCATTTTTTGGGCACTTTTACAATTCTCACAAGGCTCGCTGCTCCGTATTGGACTGGATTGTAATGTTCATAAAATAAATGTTTGCATGTACCCTGCTGCCATCTACACATAAACACCATCATTAGGTTTAATTATGGCATAATAATGTCTCAAGCTAGGTTAGAGCCAGTTAAGAGCTTGGGCTGTTGTCATGGAGATGACTGTTTGTGAGCCTCCTTGGTTTTTCAGTGACGTTTAATTCTCATTAGTTAGCAATACGGCTCACCAGTGACAGGAAAACGTGGCACTTTCTTACTGTAATTCATACATTACAATAACTCATGAATTGTGAGCTGCTATTTCATTGACGGTCTGGTATCATAATTTAAATTTTCTGTTAACAGATCATTTGAGCCCCCTTTCCCTTCCTTCTCATCTCATTTTAAGGTTCACGGCAGGTGTGTATGTAACCATAACACCAAGGGTTTGAACTGTGAGCAGTGTGATGACTTCTATAATGACCTTCCCTGGAGGCCAGCCAAAGGACGAAACACCAATGCCTGCAAGAGTGAGTGCAGAGGAGGAAGCAGCGCCAATAAGTACTACAATAAGTGCTTTTTAAACCTTTATTTGTCCCAAGGTTCATGCAGATACAGTTTACAGTGGCTCACAGTGGTATATTATTTGAAGAGAAAATGAAAAAATACAAAGCACAATAACAATATATGATCAGTCACTAATTAAAAGAAAATAAACCTCTGTTTTTTAGAGTGTAACTGTAATGGCCACTCAACAACCTGCCATTTTGATATGGCAATGTATTTGGCTACGGGAAATATCAGCGGAGGAGTGTGTGACGACTGTCAGCACAACACCATGGGACGCCACTGTGAGATGTGCAAACCCTTCTACTACAAAGACCCTGTCAAGGATATCAGGGACCCACGAGTTTGCATATGTGAGTCTATGTGTGTGTTTGTTTGTAATGATAAAGTAGCTTTGCAAAAAGTATCGTCAGTGCTTTAAAATATGCATATTCATTGTGTTATGCAGGATTTATAGTCCTGTGTTGGTGTCTGCTCGCATAGCTCATTGGCTATACAGAGAGAGATATTGTGGGAATTCAACCACAGGCTTGTGAGCAGCCCTCCAATAGCTACCAGCCTGTAGTAAAGAAGTTAATTGTTTATGATTTCTGCCTTTATAGCAAAACTGCAGGATCAGCGAGAGCAGAAACATTAACAAGACTAGCCCAGTTTTGGTTGTTGTTGTTACATATATTATTGACACTGCCCCCTGGTGAGAGTAGAACAACTGGTAGATGCAGGTCCACAAAGCTCTGTGTACCACCTGCAGACTATGAATGCGGGGCCATGCCTGGAACTTTATATGAAACATTAATTTAATATACACACTGGAAACAGGAGGGCATTGCTAGCCTTGATTTGGATATAACCTAGCTGTAATCAGCCTGATGGCTTTCAACAACATTTTGGTGGGGTTAAAAGTACACAGGGTCAAAATCAGGGTCAAAATCAGGGTCATTTGTTTTATGTTCTCTTAATGTGAGAGAAGTAGAGCAGATTTTTCTTTCTTGCAGGTTGTTAAGAGTCACTGGATTTGCTGGATTCACAACAGAAACCACACAAACTGACCCAAGTGTAGAAATGCATCATTTAAGGCTGTGTGTTTATAACATGCCTCTCCGTGTCTGTCCCACAGCTTGTGACTGTGACCCAGATGGTTCCCAAAACGGGGGGATGTGCGACAGCCACACCAACCCATCTCTTGGCATGGTGGGGGGTCAGTGTCGGTGCAAAGCTAATGTGGAGGGGCCACGCTGCGACAGGTGTAAGGCCGGATTCTTCGGCCTGAGCGCAGACAACCCTCACGGCTGTGAACGTGAGTATGTTCCCCTTTAGAATTGCACAAGTACTGTCAGGCTGTGCATGGCCTCAAAATCCAGTGATCAGCTCCTCTCCCATCAGGATTTTGGTGATAAAAAGGCATTTTAGACAATAATTAATTTTTTTCTGTGATAATTTATCATTTGTCTTAACAGTTTTGCCCTTTACCCTGTGTCCCCACCCTCCTTCCAGCATGTCAGTGTGACCACAGAGGAACAGTGTCAGGTAACTCCCAGTGTGACCCAGTCAGCGGAGACTGCTTCTGCAAGCGTCTTGTCACTGGACGCAGCTGTAACCAGTGTCTGGTAAGATGTCACAGAAACACTTGTTGTTTTAGGCTTGGCTTAAAAATGTCCTTATCTTTCATTTACACTTGATCTGTCTTTCTCTTATTCCCCCAAGCACCAAATACCCATTGTAATTGTTTAATGAGTTAAATATCTCCAGCCGTTCATGGCCTTTATGTTTCAATTTGGTTGAAAAGAGAAAAGTTAAAAGTCATCTCCCAGAGCATGCATGCTCTCCCGGTGCTTGCATGGGTTTTTTTCTCGGTAACCTGAATTTTAAATTGTCATTAGTTTTTGCAGTACAGCCAACCACTGACAAGCAACATATCACTTTCTTTTTGTACTTCACACACTACAATAATCTGTGATGGACTGTGAGCTGGATTAGCTACTTTGTCACTGACTTATTTTTTCAGTATTACATTGTCATTGACATTTTATTTGCTTCTGAGATTACCGTGATCAGACAATCCCAAAACATCCACTCCAGGTACAGAGCCTGATGTTAGTGGACAGCAGTTTATAAATATTTATAAACGAAAACATGTTTATGCCACTTATAGATACCATGTGGTTCTGTCTCATTGTGTGTTGTGTGGTAAAGTTATTTATATCAACCTCAGGAGTCATGCCATGCTGGTGCACCAGGGTGGTGACATGGTAAGCAATGTGTTCTCACAGATTTTTGCAGATGCATTGAGGAGGAAGCGTTTTTCTTTTAGATGGAAATATTTGTCTTTCCCTAGGTGTCTTCTCTTCTGTTAACCAAATCACAATGTTTAGAGGGTCATCACAGTTGTCTTTTCAACATATTTTCAATGAGTTTTTGCTTGTTGGGTCGATTTTTACACACTTTATGCTCTGGGGAAAGAGCCTCATTGGTGATAATGTGACAGTTAGGAAAATGGCTGAGGTAGTCAGAGGTGGGCTTGAGAGCAGGGGAATTATCTACAGCAGAGATCCTGACCTGGGATTTGGCTGGAAAGAGCATTCTCAGCCATGTGGTCTTACCGCTAAAAACTCATGAGGTCACCACAGTTTCCTTCTCCCTTTCAGACCACTTTTGCCACTTTATCATCCAATATTTAACATCAAACTCGATAAAATTTAATTACATCATCATGCCCCATACTAAACATATGCTGCTGTTCTTCTCACCCCTCCACTATTTTCCTCTCACTCTTTCTGCCCAGAAGCCCAAGCTGTTAGGTAGTGATCAGCTTCCTGTTATAATTCAACCTCTTGTCCCAAACCTACTCAGCCAGGAATAGTATAGGCAGGAATGTGTGCTCCTGCCTGGGTCGTGTGTCTAAATTTAGCCCAGTGATTTCAGGCTTGTCCGGTTGGTGTTGGTTACAGCAGGCCTAAAATGGTCAGGCCTGGACCTGGTCCGAAAGTGGATCCTGTTGTCTGACGAGGCTAGGAGCAATAATGTTCAGTGGAAACATTTTTTTAAAATACCTCATGGCCAATGTTGTAAAACTGTTTTTAAATACATAAGTGCACCATAATGAGAAATGTCGTACACTGTCAAGTCATCTCTTCCTGAAAGAGAACATGGTCTCACCAAGTGAATTTAAATCAGTGGGGCAGTAATGATGCCCCAAGGCTGTAAATGTTGTTTTCTTGGATTGGAGAGTTGGATACTGTAGTTTGTATGACTCACACACAGTCACTGCAGTCAAAGTATAGTGGAAGTTTCCTTCAAGGGTAGCATGAAGGGAGATGTCTTTTGGGTTGTTGCACTGTCGTCCTCTGTATCAGTCATCCTGCCCTCTGTCTGTCCTTTTGTGTTTCTAGCCAGAACACTGGGCATTGAGCCATGACCTGAACGGCTGCAGAGGCTGCGAGTGCGATATTGGAGGAGCACTGGACAACCAGTGAGTGCTGCTTTAGCTTGAATCTAGAGTCATATGTCAAGTCAGTTTTAAACTGATTCTACAGCTTAATGGCCTTTTTAACAACTTTCATAAATGGATCCCTTTGCTCAAAATAGCAGTTAGTGTCCCCAGATTTATCAGCCTCTGCCTTTACCCTGAAAGCAGGATAAAGGGACAGGAAACTATTAATTCTTTTGACCCTGACTAAAATATCTCAGCAACTATTAAATCATGAGGATCCAAGACTTAGAAGTTTTGTGATTCCACTTTAACAAAGGGGAAGATAAATGGGACTTTATTTTTCCAACTAGCAGCACTGAATACTTCTACTGTGCAGCTCTATTCGATAAGATCAGATTTATTACACACATTCATCTCAGCCAAGGCTTATCCACATCTCAGCTTAATCAGCTTAATGAATTGTAATAAATCTTGTCAAAGTGCATCATACGGCTTCGAGCATGACTGTAGAATCTAAGTGTTGTTATAATAGCATGAATGATTTTCTAGAAATTTTAACTCCAGCCTGAGATTCAGATGTAACTTAACTGCAATCATGCTTTGGCAGCATGGACATACATATAAACTGTGGCAGTGAAATAATAAAATGTATGTATTATTAATAGTTGCTCCATGGAGAGCGGTCAGTGTCGCTGCCGCAGTCACATGTCAGGACGCCAGTGTACACAGGTGGAGTCTGGGTATTTCTTTATGGCTCTGGATCACCTTCTTTATGAGGCCGAGTTTGCCAAAATGGGACAGGTGAGGCCACCTGTTTTCTTATCACACATTTTAAGAAGTCTGTTTCTATGAAGAAATCTCTAAAAATGTAGTTTGTGTGTTTATATATTCTCAGGGCTGTATGATGGAGATCAGGGAGCATCAGCCTGGTCGTCCTACCACATGGACAGGTCTTGGGTTTGCTCGGGTTCCCGAAGGTGGCACCCTGGAGTTCCTTATCAGTGACATTCCCTATTCCATGGAATACAATTTGCTCATCCGCTATGAGACGCAGGTCTGAGTGTTTATGTATATTTATTCAGTCACTCAGTAGTCTACTCAAGTGGATTGGCATACTTACACCTTCGTGCTGACCATAGACTGATTCTTTGCAGATGCCCCGGGAGTGGGAGGAAGTCCAGATAACAGTGATCCGTCCAGGGCCGATTCCTACCAGCAGCCCCTGTGGAAACACCATCCCAGATGATGACAGAATTACAGTCTCTCTGCCAGCTGCAGCCAGGTCTGTGGCTCACCCAATCACTTACACAGGTATCTGTGAGGGCTGATATTACTCTGTGCTGACTGTGTTGTCCCCAGGTTTATGGTGCCTCCTCAGCCTGTGTGTCTGGAGAGAGGTGTGACTTATACCCTCCGCTTCGAGTTCAAACGCTACCAGGATGCCAACAGTATCCTCAACGGAGCAGCCAATGCTGTCATCCTCGTGGACTCTGTGAGACACATTTCTTATTTCAGTTCTCTAAATTAAGAGTGTGACCCATTGAGAAAATTGTACATCTCCTTCCTCTCTTCTCCTTCTGGTAAATTCTTCTAGATTGCACTGATGCCACACCACTCCTCTATGGAGATGTTCAACGCAGGTGATCAAGCCTCCAACATCAGAAGGCAGACCTATGAACGGTACCGCTGCCACGAGGGGGCGAAGAGTGTGACCCGCCCAGTGATGAGTGACACCTGTGCCAAGCTCATCAGCAGCATGTCGGCCATTATAAATAATGGAGCTCTGCGTGAGTGAAAAAAAGGCTAATCGATGTTGTCATGTTGGCAGTACAGAACCTCTGACTTGTCTGTTGAGAGAAAAAACAGTATCGCATCACTGTTACACTTACTGGCAACTTCATTAGATACAGCTTCCTAGATCCGGGTTGATCCCCTTTTTGCCTTGGTTGCTACTGGATGCAGCCATCAGAAGATGGGCACACTGTGGCCATAAAGGGATAGATGTGGTCAGAGGATGCTCAGTTGGTTCAAAGAGGCCTACACCATTACACATCCACCACTAGCCTGAACTGTTGATACAAGGCAGGACGGATCCATGCTTTGATATTTACTCCAAATTCTGACCCTACCATCCAAATGTCGCAGCAGAAATCAAGACTCATCAGACATGACAACATTTTTCCAGTCTTCTGTTGTCCAATTTGTAGCCTCAGTTTCCTGTTCTTTGCTGACAGAAGGGGCAAAGAACAGGACTTCAACTGCCCAGCAGAGGCTGGTGTTCCGGCTGTGTGGTCTTCTGCTGCTGTAGCCCATCTGCTTCAAGGTTCAATGCATACCGTAATGTAACAAATGTTTATTTGAGTTACTGTTGCTTCCTGTCAGCTCAAAGTAGCATGGCCATTCTCCTCTGACCTCTGGTAGCGATAAGGCATTTTTACCCAGAGAACTGCTGCTCACTCAATTTTTTCTGTTTTGCCGGCTTTATAAACCCTAGAGATGATTATGTGGGAAAAACCCCAGTATATCAGCAGTTTCTGAAATACTCAAACTAGCCTGCCTGGCACCAATAACCATGCCATGCTCAAAGACACTCAAAAACCTTTCTTTCTTATTTTGATCCTCAATGTGAACTTCAGCAGGTCATGTTGACCATGCCATGTGAAGAAAATTTTTTCTTCAATAAGCAATTGAACAGGTATACCTAATAAAGTGGCCAGTGAGTGTATACTATAAATCATTTTCACCTTATTGTTTATATAGCCATATTTTACTAACTCCTATAAATGAGCATAGACTTGGTATTGCAAGAGCACCAATATGTTATAGTAATGGTGCTCAAAAATGTAATCACAAGTAATTTATCTATAAGCACATATGTGCTTGTTTGGTCAGAGTGGCAGTGACAGGGCATCTCTCCTGCGTTATCCAGCAGTTATTAAAGGTTGCTATATAATTTCTGTTTGACAGGCTCTTCTGTCAGGATTCTAACATTGTTAGCCAAAACTTAGCCCCATCTGTGATTTCTGTTCTTCTCAGTATGCATTTGAAACACACAGCAACCTCTGGAGGACAGACGTTAGAGTGTACCAGTTGGCATCAGCATTGACAGTCTGGTGATTCACCATCATCACAGTTGAGACCATACTTTAAAACACTTAAAACAAGCAGTACAGGACACCATATGCAGGGGAGGCTGTGGCTCAGGAGGAAGAGCGGTTCGTCTTCCAACAGGAACGTTGGGGGTTCGATCCCTGGCTTCTCCTGTCTGCTTGCCGAAGCGCCCTTGGGCAAGACACTGAACCTTAAGTTGCTCCTGATGCATCCATCGGAGTGTGAATGTGTGCATGATAGTTAAAGGCATAGATTAAAGCATGTGGGTTTGTAGTAGGCTTGTAGTAAAAAGTGGTTTTGAGTGCTCTGTTGGAGTAGAGAACTGCTCTACGAACACTGGTCCATTTACCATACCAGAGTCTGTCAAACCAAGGACAGCTGAAGTGTTCATGTGGATTGACCAATTATAGCATGAAAAAACCTGATAAAATTACTCTTATGCAGGGGAACAGCATTTTACAATTTACTGGAGCTGAATATACAGTGGATATGGAAAGTGAACACACCACTGTTAATTTTTTTTTTATGTAAAAAAGATTAGACAACAATAAATCATTTCAAAACTTTTTTACTACACTGAACATAGAACAGTTAGAACAGTCATATAGATGTCTTCATGCATTTGTCTCTCTTGGTCCCTCTTCTGCTCTAACTGTGGTCATTGTCAGTGTACATGTTGTTCTCATATGTTTGGATCCAGTGATACCATATCTGTGCTTCTCTGTCCTCCAGCTTGTAATTGTGACCCTCAGGGGTCCATCAGCTCCTTGTGTGATGCCCGGGGAGGCCAGTGTCGCTGCAGGCCTAATGTGATTGGTCGACGCTGTGAGCAGTGTGCTCCGGGAACTTATGGCTTTGGACCCTCAGGCTGCATAGGTGAGAAACACATAAAAGTCAGGGCTTTCTCGTTTTCCCTACAATTAATTTCTTATTTTTATATCCCTAGAGAAGAAAAAACTATCTAACAGATAATTTACGAGATAATTTAAAAACCAAGGTACTATTCAGATCGAGGGATGGTTTTCAATGAAACTTGGTGCTAATACACTCCACTTGTAATATAGGCAGTGAATATTGTACGCCTGTAATTTTAGTCCTTTCGCTGAGTTGTATCCAGTGCTTTTGGCGCCCTCTACTGTTTGTCATTGCAGCTTTGTAAATCCAAATGAAATGATTTTCTTTGTGTATTCTTTTTTTCTTTCTGCCTTTGATTCTTTCACCCCTCCTCCTTCCTTCGTGTCTTTCTTCAACCCTCTCATCCTTTCTTTTTTTCCCTTCTAATCTCTTTCTTCTCTCTGTCTAGCCTGTGGCTGCAGCTTGGAAGGCTCTGTGACCCGACTTTGTGACAAGTTTACTGGTCAGTGCCAGTGCCGCCCAGGAGCGTATGGTCAGCGCTGCGACGGATGCCAGTCAGGTAACTGGGGCTTCCCCAGCTGCCGACCATGTCAGTGTAATGGGCACGCCGACCAGTGTGACCAGAGGACCGGCGCCTGCATCAACTGCAGGGATAACACTGGAGGAGACAAGTGTGAGAGGTGATACTCCAGCACTGATGATGGCTTAGACCTCAGAGGGTTAGGTTTTAACTGGAGATATTCTTTTGATTCTTAAACAGAGATATACAAATGAAATTGAACATGAGATCTGGCCAAAGGCAAAAAAATTTAATCAAACACTTAAAATAACATATATAATACAAAAAAGCAAGGCACTGTGTGCAGAATTTATTAGACTTTTAACACAAATAGATGTAATGTGCAAAAAGTAGAAAAATAACTGAATACTTGAGTTACAAACTTTTACATATCACAGCAAAAAAAATAACTTGAGTACTCTAATAGGGAACTTTTCTTATAAGTCATAAGGTAACATGTGATCAAGTAAATTTGTTACTTACGCAAGTTCAAGTCAGTCATCACATATTATGAATGTGAGGATGAAGAAGAGGAATTTGAAGTTACTTTTGTTGACTCTGTCAGCCCTCACACTTGACAGAGTCACCTTTGGTCATGTAACAGCAGGGGTCGTACCGTGCTCATTTTCAGGGAATTCCCTGAATTAGTCACCATGAGTCACCGTTTTAAAAATCTTTTATTTTCCTGATCTGGCCCTACATGAGGCCGTTCAGTTCCTCATATGGTATCTCTGAAACAAGACGTTTCAGCTTCTTTCTCTGTAACGCCCTCCTTCCACTTTCCTCTGATTGGCTGAGTCTTACTTGGATTCCACAAACAGAACCCAGGCTGCCTTCAAAAAGATCTGAAGATAACCCCTTTGTCTTTTCTTAATCACTTTTTGAGGTCAAGGAATTGTGTGAAGGAGAATTAAAAAGGACTTAGGAAACGGGAATCTCGGTGCTCGGAGAATCTGACTAAACTTAAACTAGACTCCTTTATAATGCATTGGCAAAACTCCAATCTTCCAAAGATAGACTACAAAATGTGCATTTTAGATACTTCGCCTGACGTGTGAAGGTACATCCAATATTGTAAGAGTGTGTGGGACCTTTCACTTGTATGGCAAATGTGTAAGTCACTACACTACAGGTACACTTATATCCAACATTGTAAGAGTATGGCAGAGAATAAGGAAAAGCATATGAGCTCCCCTTTTAGTTTAATAAGTGAAACTTACTGTCTATCCTTGTGCCTCTCACCTGAGTCACCTCCGTTGTCATTTCTGTAGGTGTGCCAATGGTTATTATGGTAATCCAGTTTTGGGCATATCATCCGGTGGTCACTGTCGTCCATGCCCCTGCCCAGATGGCCCCAACAGTGGCCGTCACTTTGCTGCATCTTGTTACCAGGACAGCCGAAACAGACAAATAATCTGCAACTGTAACCAGGGCTACACAGGTAAACCTGAGGCAACGTACTTTCATGCTGTCTTTACTGCTGTGCGCAGCAAGTGAGATTGACCAATGCATCCAAATCTGTGCACGTCTCAGTTCAACACATATGTTTAAATGCTTTTTGTGTAGGCAGTGTGTCTCAGTGGATCGCTTTAAGATGACTTCTTATGGCAGAAGGGAGACAGTAAACAGTATTTCATGTTCGCCTACTTTCAGGGCATCTGCAGTCTTGTTTGTAGCTGATTTTGGTTTTTGTAGCATATCTTACATTATAAATGACCTGAGTGACTGAGATGAATCTCAAAATAATACTTACAATCTACGAGCTACAGTGATCACACAAGTTAAGACAAGGAAAAGGGTGTAACTGAAATGATGTAAGAATGATTATTTGTAAGTGGGCTCTGGTGGATAGTAACCTGTATCATTTCCTCCCTCCACTCTATTACTGGCACAGGGATTGTTAAACGCTCCGGGGCCACCATTTTCAAGCGTGAGTAATGACGGTTGGACTCCCCTGCCTTCCCCTCCTCCCTCCCCCTCCTCCCTCTACACCAACCCTCACCTTCCACTCCACTAGTCCTACGCATGCATGGTTTCAGCACCCCTCCCATCAGTGGTGCTGTGCCACAGTACACTCGTGTGTGAGACCTGGCTCAAAGGATGTCAAATCCTTTTCAATGCTTTTCTTTGACTGCCTGTGTTTTTTGAGATTAAAGGGTGAGATAACTGCCCCTAAAATCAAAAGTTTAAATCATTCAGAACAACAGTTGAACCAGGTCTGTGAACATGCTCCTAATGCGAGGGCCTGACCCAGAATCAGTGTTTTTCAGCAGCTGTTACAAAAATATACCTTTCAGAGTACAAAGGAAAGATAATGTGGTTGAAGGTTGAGTGTGAGTCTGGGTCAGCTTCTGCCTTTTGTGTTTGGAGCAGGTTTGATTCTTTATCTATAAATGGATGATGAGAAGTGTTCAGCAATCATTTCCCTCAAAGAAAAAAACTGCAGTGGTACAGCAGTTCTTCCATATGTCCAAGATAAGCTCCCCATCTAACTTTTTTATTTACTAGCCTGACTTTTCAGATAAAGCACAGTGGAGCAACGTGGACCATTAAAGGAGCAGATTTTATTATTTACTTTTTATCCACAACTTCTACTTTTTACTCCCTGCTGCTTCTCTTTCCTTTGCCCTTTTTCTCCTTCATTCTTGTCTTCCATCCAGCTTAGCTCTCATCTATTCTTTGTAGTTCAGGGTTTACGCTGCCAGCATAGCCCTACTACCTCTCCCCACCTTCTCATTGCTTCTTTCTCTAATTTTCTGTGCTCCAGTTCCTGCTCGACTCAGATATGCCAAGTATTTCTGCTTCTGAACTCCACCTTTAAGGGGTAACTAATAGCGCACAGTATAAAAACACTGGTGGTTTACTGGCAAAGCTGTGTAAAGCAGTTGTTGATGGCAGGTATGGTACAGCTAAACATAAAAAAGACAGTATGAGATACTACCAAGATGCAAGTCTAAAATGCTTTAAAGGCAACTGGACTGGATTTCTTTATGTTGTTGAAGATGTTTCACCTCTTCTGAAAGGTCACTTCTAAACCCTGATGAGGAGTCCCAGATATACTCTATAGGCAAAATATTGGGCCAAACCTCTTATTTATTGAATTTAGATGTTTCATTCAGTCCCATTGCCGCAATTGTATAAGATTAAGCACCTAGTCATGCAGTCTGTCTTTACAAACATTTGTGAAAGCATGTTTTTTTTTTTTAAGAGCTCACTGAATTAGAGCATGATACAGTAATAGGATGTCAGTGTTGCAACAAGTCAGTTTGTGAAATTTCTTCCCTTCTGGACAATCGACTTTAAGCAACTCAGCCATGAGTGGCAGACCACTTAAAGTCACCAGGTACTGAGGTGCATCGTGCATAAAAGTCACCAACGCTCTACTGATTCAGTAACTGCAGAGTTCCAAACCTCCTCTGGCATTACCATCAACACAGAAACTGTGTACCAGGAGCTTCGTGGCATAGATTTCCATGACTGAGCAGCTTCATGTAAGCCTCACCAAACACAATGCCAGGCATTGGTTGGAGTGGTGTAAAGCACACCACCACTGGACTCTGGAACAGTGGAAATGTGTTCTGTGGAGTGATGAATAATTCTTCTCTATCTGGTAGTCTGATGGACGAGTGTAGGTTTGGCCAACTGTGAAGTTTGGTTGAGGAGGGATTGGAAATATTTTTTATATTTGCCTTGGCTTCTTAGTTCCAGTGAGGGGAAATCTTAATTCGTCAGCTTAACAAGACATTTTTAGACAATTTTATGCTTCCAACTTTTTGGGAACAGTTTGAGGAAGGACCCTTTTTGTTCCAGCATGATTGTACCCCGGTGCTCAAAGCAAGCTCCATAAAGGCATGGTTGAATGAGTGTTCTCATGGAAGAAGTAGGCTGGCTCACACAGAGCCCTGACCTTTAGAGTTATTATAGATTCATGTTTTATAATTAGTTTTTATTTTGTTTTAAGTTGAGTTGTTTCAATTCAGTTTAGTTTCCAGAGTGGATTTGCTCATTTCAGTTTAGTTTTTATTGTTTGAAATTTTTTAGATTTAGTTTAGTCTTCTTATTTATTATGAGACAGATGGCATTTGTCGGGGAAGATTTAAAATGTTCAGATTAGAAAGCCCACAACACTTTGTGAAGGCAGTTGATTCTGTCATGTAGACATCCTGACTCTCAGTAAGCAGTTGAACCAAAGCCTCAGACAGGTTGTCTTGTGTCACCAAATTTGGCTGAAGTGATAAAGACTAAAGCTAAGGACATTTCTTGTATATTTTTATTTTATTTTAGTCATTATTTTTTAGCACACAGTATTATATATCAAAAGTCTGGTTTTTATTTATTCAGGTAATGCAGATGTTTTTCTCCTGTTTAGTTTTAGTTAACTGTAATAACCATGCTGAACTCAACCCCATCAAACACCTTTGGGATGAACTACAACAGATTGTGAACCAGACTCCCTCGTCCGAAATCGTTGTCTGACCTCACAAATTCTCTTCTGTACGAATGTGCAAAAATTCCCACAGACACACACCAAAATCTTGTAGAAAGCCTTCCCAGAAGAGTAGAAGCTGTTATAGCTGGAGAGGGGGGACCAACTCCATATCAATACCTTTGGATTTAGAGTGGGATGTCATAAAAACCTCCTATATGTGTAATGCAAAGGTGGCCCAATCCTTTGTCATATAGTGTCGAAAGCTGAGGCGTCACTGGACCCCCGCTTCATGTGTCTATTACTTGTTTTTCGGTTGGGGATCAAAGTATGTCCATGTGAGTCTTTTCTGCCCACTCAGACATTTGGTAGAATGAAACAGGAAAGGGTTTAAACGGGCAGAAATTGTAGATTTTAAATTAGTATCATAAAATTTTCCTGGGACCATAATCCACAGTCCCAGCCAGGTACAGGATTATTGCCTTATATAAAATTTTCATATAATTTAGAACAGGAACATGAGTCAGATGTTTTCCGAGGTAAACTTCAGACAGCGACATAAAAACACAGCAAACATACACAGCAATCAAATACAAATATAATACATAATAATATAATATAACAATCTTTCAGCTCCTGCAGTTTAAAATCTATCTATATCACACCATTTCCATGTATTAAATACATATTGATCCCATAAGGATGGTGGTTAGACTCCTCATTCACACCTCTCTATAACTTTTTTTCTTTTTTGGGCCCCAGCATTTGTCAGCAGATTAACTTCTTATTCTATATGCCTGTATACTCATGTTAAAAACCATTATGTGTGAGTACAAAATCAGTGAGTACAAAATTATGTCACATAATCTACTGGAGAAGAGTGTGCTGACAAAGACACTTCACTAATGAGAACTAGTTAACAATACCCCTTTGAGTGATCACAAGTAACAAAACTGATACATAACATACTGTATTAGTGGCATATTGTATTTGTATAACTTGGGTTAAGCCAAGTGTTAGACTAACATATTTCTTTAAGTGGATGTGACCACTCAAAACTTTTCAGTCTCAGTCTAGGACTTGGCAAAATCCATTCATGATGAAATTAATAGTTTCCTGCTTCCTGATGTATCATTCGCCCTATAAACAGGGCAAAACAATCCAGGTTATCATGTTATTATTTTATTTTCTTTGTCCGCTCTGCTCTGACTATAAACATAACAGTTTCTTCTGGGTTTTTTTTCTAAACCTAGGTGCCCGATGTGAGGAATGTGCCCCAGGTTATTACGGCAACCCCTCCCAGCCAGGAGGACGCTGCCAGCCATGCCAGTGCAACAACAACATAGACATGTCCGACGTGGACGCCTGTGACAGGCAGACCGGAGACTGCAGGAAATGCCTTTACAACACAGAGGGCCCCAACTGTGGCATCTGCAAGAGCGGCTATTTCGGGGACGCATCCCATCGAAACTGCAGGAGTGAGAATCATTTTGACTGTAAAAAGAGGCTGCACATTAATAGAGTTTTGAAAATTCTCACAGTGGCCTTATTTTGCCATTTCCCCTTCAGAGTGCACATGTAACTTCCTGGGTACTGAACGCAGCCAGTGTATGGGGCATACGGACTGTGTGTGCCAGCGTACCACAGGCCAGTGCCAGTGTCTGCCAAATGTCATAGGTCTGTCATGTGACCACTGCGTCCCCAACCACTGGAACCTGACCAGCGGGAAGGGCTGTGAACCTTGTGGCTGTGATCCTAACAATTCTGTTACCCCTGCGTGTAATGAGGTACCCAGCATTCTGACTTGAGCACACTGTGTGCAAGTCTGAATATGTTTACTTTACAGAACTGTTATGACTTGCTTCTTTTCTCATGCAGTTCACTGGTCAGTGTCAGTGCCGGGATGGCTTTGGAGGGAAGACATGCACAGACTGTCAGGAGAACTACTGGGGGAACCCCAAGACACAGTGCAGAGGTTTGACACCAAACAACAGAATGAAATGGCTTTGTTGTGTTCGGAAAATATTGATGAAACCAAATGATTCAATGCAAAAGAGATATTAGAGAGCTCTTGCTGCTTATGCTCACCATGGAGGGTTGCGTCAGGAAGGGCATCCAGAGTAAAACCTATGCCAAATTACCAATGCAGATTAATCTGCTGTGGCGATCCCTTGTGGAGAATACAAGGTACTCACTACTGCTTATGCTTTGAGGTGGGTTGTGAACAAAAAAGTATAGTCACGGAAATAAAAGCCTCATATGTGGAAGAGTTTGAAAATAAATTTACTCCAAAATTGCACAATGTATTTTTGGCAGCCTGGCTCTGTTCTGCGGCCTCCCCGCACAGAACAGACTCTCAGAAAACAGAGCACCTTACTGTACATTTAGGGGTCCAGTGGCTTCTTACTGGGACTGTACCCTCGCAGCTACTGTTGAATAATTGACCTTCAGCCAAGGTGACCAGTTCTTAGAAAGAAGTTTTGGCAGTTTGCTGGACTGGAGCCTTTGGGTGTGTGTTAATGCAAAGTCAAGGAGGAAAGACCAGCAGAGAGAAGCTATTGCTTCCCATCAGTCTCGGAACGGTTATAAGGACATTTCCAAACAATTTGAAGTCTATCATTCTATTAGATTAGATTATTCATGACTGGAAAACAGTCAAAGCAGTTGCTAATCATCCCAGGATTGGATGTCTAAGCAAATTCACCCCAAGGTGCAGTGCTCAATGAAATTGTGAAATAATTTTAAAAAAAAAAAGCTATATCGCAGACTCTACAGGCCTCAGTTAGCATGTAAAATGTTAAAGTTCAAGACAGTACCATTAGACCAGTGGTTCTCAAACTTTTTTGGCATGCCCCACTTCAGAAGTCAAAAAAAGTTTGCGCCCCATACCACACCAAAATCCACATCCACCAATCACTAAAAAATAAAAAATAATCTATATGTACTTTTACTTACATAAAGGTGCTTACTATCAGCACCAGCAGACATTTGCTTGATTCTTTTTCATATGAAAACCATATCCATTCACCTTAGTTTCACCTTATATTTTTTTTACCTGGTTGTCAGTGCCCCACCTGCAGTGGCTCTACACAGCACCAGTAGGGTATAGTTTGAGAGCTACTGAATTAAACAGAGACTGAACAAGTATGACTTGTTTGGAAGAGTTGCCAGGAGAAAGCGTCTTCTCTCTAAAAAAAAACATGGCAGCACAGCTTAGGCTTGCAAAGGTGCATTTGCATAAACCCTAAGACAACACAGACCAGTCCAAAGTGGAGATGTTTGGCCATAATGCACAGCACCACATTTGGCAAAAACCAAACACAGCATACCACCACAAACACCTCATACCAATTATCAAGCATGGTGGTGGAGGAGTTATTATTTGGGCTTGCAGTCATTGAGTCAACCATGAACTCCTCTGTGCAACAAAATATTCTAGAGTCACATGTGAGGCCATCTATCAAACAGCTAAAGCTTGGCTGAAGTAGGGTCATGCAACAGGACCATCATCCCAAGCACACCAGCAAATCCCCAACAGAATGCCTGAAAGCAAAAAGAATCAAAGTCTCCAAACCTCGGCCCAACTGAAATGTTGTAGCAGGACCTTAAGAGAGCTGTACATAAACGAATGTTCGCAAACCTCAATGAACTGAAGCAAAGTTGTGTAGAAGATTCGTTAGCATTTTGGTCACTGCTGTGTAGATATTTTTAGAGCCAGAAGGATCCCTATTTTAAAAAAGAGCACGGAGTGCTGAGTTATCAGCTACACACCAAAATTAAGCATCAACAATATCTAAATGGGTGAGTTATTTAAAAATGAACTTTCCAACCACACATGTATTATGAAGGGGAAACGCAGAGAACAGAGTGATTTTGTACCAGGCTGGAAACATGGGCGTTTGAACATAGAAGATTATTTGGATGGATTCACTTTTGGAGCCAGTCTCAAGTGGCCATTGGATGAACTGTAGTTTTAGGCATTTTCTTGTTAGCTTCATTTTTAGCTGCGTCTTATAGCAACATACAGAGCTTCTGTGATTCTTGTGTGGTGTTCAGCCAGCATCAGTGGCAGGCTAACAAAACTAAAAATTTCATGTTGTTCTGAACTAACTATCCTCTCCTCTTCTCCTCGTCCAGCATGTGACTGCGACTGGCGTGGGATTGAGACCTCTCAGTGCAACCGGGTGACAGGCCACTGTGTTTGCCAGCAGGGAGTGTCTGGTGTCCGCTGTGACCAGTGTGCCAGAGGCTTTTCCGGCCAATTCCCCAACTGCCAGCCCTGTCACCAGTGCTTTGGGGACTGGGATCGCATTGTGCAGGTGCAGCTTTAATGCAAATGAGGGGGATCTAATCCTCAGTCAGCACAATGTGACATACTGAATAAGTGATTGATTAGGTGTCAGCCATAAGCCTTCCCTTCTCTTGTGTGATTACCAGGACTTGGCAGTGCGCACCAAGGCTCTTGCAGAGCGTGCCCATGAGCTTCAGACCACTGGCCTCACTGGCGCCTATGAGAAAGCCTTTAAAGACCTGGAGGAGAAACTGGCACAAGCTCAGGGCATTGTCAATGCACGCAATGCCACTGCTGCAGCTGTTGCTACCCTACTGGAGCTTATTGAAGAGCTTAGGTATAGCTGTTGGATTCATCTACAGTTATTTTGTCTTTTGACATGGCTGACAGTTTGAGCAAAAATCCCCTAACTCCTCAATTTCAGCTCTATAATTTCATTATTTGAATATTTTCATAGCCCTGCAGGAGTCACAGTTCGTCTTTATCTCACACAAGCATTCTTAGCTACTTTCCCCTCGTTTGTGCCAATTTTACACAGCCAGAGTTGTGTGCTGTTCTCACTGGCCACATGCAGGGCCAACAGTAGAAAAAGCTCTCAGAAACTGTGAGAATGATGGTGGCATGACCAAACAGATGTTCGTCTTGTCCCACAGAGCACAAATTGGTGAGACCACTGATTCCTTAAACAGTCTGGAGGGAGAATTAACCAACGTCCAGGACCGCAACTCTGAGGCAAGCAAGGAGCTGAGTGTTCTGGAGAGAGAAGCTAAAGAGCTAAACCTCACTTCGGAGGAGCTGCATCACCAGCTGGATATCCTCAAAAACTCCAACTTCCTAGGTTAGAACTGTCTTCACTCTAATTTCCACTCCAGTTTCCTCACATGAGCATCATTATTTCTCAGATAGTTCACAAATTATTTTAGCATCACACCTGATGTGATAAAAAAATATTTTTTTCTTCCTCTTTCTTAAAGGGGCATATGACAGCATCCACAGCTCCTACAACAGATCTCGTGAAGCGGAGCGACGGGCTAATGAGTCAACAATCACCAAGCCCAGCACAGTCAGCCAATCTGCAGACACCCGCCGCCGTGCTGAGCGCCTCATCCCTGCAAAGAAAGACGACTTTAATCGTAAAAATGCTGCAAACAAGCGTGCTCTGGTAGACCTCAATGCCAAAGTACAGGGCTTGGACATGAAAAAGCTCAATGAGAAGGTATTCTTTGTAGTAGCTGTGTCACTTGTCCCCCTTTTACTTTAACAATCTTCTTGCTTGTCTCTGTGACCACTTTGTATTTGTATTCAGTTATTTGGTAGAACAGGTGACAAAAATTCAGATTCTCTACTGTTGGATAGTCCTGCACATATACCTACCAATAAAAGTACATGTGCCAACAGATCTGCGGCGCTCCAGGTGACGCTCCCTGTGAAGAGAGCCCTTGTGGGGGTGCGGGATGCCGTGATGATGAGGGGAAGCGCCACTGTGGAGGCCTGAACTGTAAAGGTGCTGTGGCAGTAGCTGCCAGTTCCCTGGAGAGAGCTAAACATGCAGAGAAGGAGCTCAACAAAGCTATGAGGGAGGTCGAGGGACTCTTTACCAAGGTATGGATGTAAATGAAAGTCTACAGATGAAGTATCAAATAATTTCTCCTCAAATAAATAAAAGTAGACCGCTGTTTCAAATGTGTAGCTGCATCTGTATAACAACAGGCATACAAGAACAGTGTTATTGTACAGCAGGCAGAAAAACACTGTTAATTACACTATTAATTACAGTCTAGCATATTCTAGTGCTCCCCTTTACAGTGAGAGGAGTTACTCTTCTTCTTCTTCTTCTTCTCTTGTGAAAGCAGTAAGGGTGCACTGAGATTTTCTCATGCCTGCTTTGAGTTCTGTAAAAACTTTCTTTTCATCTAACTACTGTGTAAGCTATACTGCCACTACCACAACCATCACCTCTTTGCCCCCCAGCATTACTGTATGAGCTTGGATCAGATAGCACAGCTGTGTAACAAACGGTCAACAGAACGAGAGCTCATGGTTGTTTTTATTACATGACATTCATACTCTGCACTCAGTTAACAATTATGTATTGGTAAAATTGTTCAAAGTGTTAAAATCATGGTATAAAACGATTCCCGATTACCAATTTTCCCTTGCTAGAAAATCCAACAAGGATGTCCAAGCAGCAGTCAATATGTTGAGTATAGGAGGAAAGTCTGCAACAACCCTTCTCTGTATCAGACTTTTTAAAGTTTTGAATTTTCTAATTAGTTTTTTAAATTTCATTTTGGGTTTTTGTTTTGAATTCAATTTCAGTTAGTTTCCAGCGTGGGTTTGCTTGTTTTATTTTAGTTTTTATTGTTTGAAAATGTTTAGTTTTACTTTAGTTTTTTATTAGTTTCAGTGTTAGTTTTAGTTTTCTTAATTATTTTAATATGGGTGTTATTTGTCAGGGCAAGATTTAAGATGTTTAGATTAGAAATTACAATACAAACACAATACTTTGTGAAGACAGATGAGTCACGATCATGTCGACATCCTGAGTCTCAATAAACAGATGCACCAAAGCCTCATCAGACAGACTGACTGACCAAATTTGATTCAGCTAACAAAGATAAGATATAAGGACATTTCCTGTGTAATTTTATTTTATTTTAGTTAGTTTCTTAAACCCACAATGTCATTTAGTTAGTTTTGAGTTTTCCCAAAACTCTAGTTTTTATTTTTATTTCAGTTAACTAAACATATTTTTCTCATGGAGTTTTAGTTTTTAGTTTAGCTTTAGTTGACTATAATAACCCTGCTCTGTATCACAATAATGTTACTTTTAATAAGTAATTAATTATTTAAGTGTGCTTGTTAGCTCTACAATTCAATTCAGGGTCTTTGGGTTTTTTTTTTTTTTTTTCCAATTTTTTTTTTTTTTTTTTTAAAATTTTTTTCTAATCAC
>VUQH01058092.1:8197-21209 GCA_015106775.1 Etroplus canarensis
TTCCGGTAAAAAAAAAAAAAAGAGAAGAAAAAAAGCACACAGTCATATAAACAGATCGATTATTGATGATCAGTTATTTATTTCAGATGACTCAGGGCACCCACAGGCCACTTCATTAGGTACAGATTACCTCTGATGGGCGGCAGAGATTCAGCAAAGATCCGGAACTTTCTTCTCTGTCCAGATCAGATCCATCGATCCACTGATGGGTCCATTGATCTTTATTGTCCTGATGGGGACGTTTGACTTGGACCCATCAGGACAAACTCAGATTATCGAGTGTCCCTGTACTGTAGCGGTTTACACGTTCACCTCACACGCAAAAGGTCCCTGGTTTGACTCCAGGTGGGCACACAAGCCTCTCTCCCCATTGGGGGTTGTGTCAGGAAGGGCATCCGGTGTAAAACCTCTGCCAAATTACCTATGGAGATTAATCCACTGTGGGTACGTCGTTTAAATCCTAACAAACGAGTTCTTTGCTGCAGTTTGTATTGTCGAACATTCTGCCTCTGTATCTATCCATGAAGCCAGATGACACAAATCAAAGAGTTAAACTACAGACGTGTCTTAAAGACACAAAGTCCTGGATGGACAGACTGAGGTTATTGTATTTGGCCCTAAAAACTTCAGAAACACTCTTTCTAACCAGACACTTACTCTGGCCTCCAGTGACACTGTGAGGAATGTTGGGAGTCATATTTGACCAGGATATGTCCTCTAATGCTCACATTAGTGGCTTCTCTTCATTGGCTCCCTGTTAAATCCAGAATTGAATTTAAAATCCTTCTACTTACTTACAAAGTCTTGAACCATCAGGCTCCATCCTATCTTAAAGACCTCATTGTACCATATTTTCCCAGTAGAGCACTTCACTCGGCGTGCAGGCCTACTTGTGGTTCCTAGGTGTATCTAATGAACTGGCCAGTGAGTGTCTATCTTACAGAGAAAAAGAATTCTGTATCAGAGAGAGAGAGCACAGCCAGCATTTCTTCAGAATCGCTCACTTTCTGTTTCTGGTTCCTCCCTCCAGGTTTCACCGGCCATAAATCGGCTCAGCCAGACCTCGACCGTGTTTTTACACTCCCACAGAAGTGTTCAGACTGCTACCCCCTGCCCTTGGACTGTTACAGCTTTGACAGGTTGGCCTCATCACACGAGTTTGAGCCATTACAGGAAATGGAAGAACAACACTTTCAGAAGGGTTGAGCTCTTGACTGTTGTCTCCCCTCTGTGGAGATTTTGGTGACTTCTTGATATTCAAAAGCTTTTAATTGTCATTTTTTTATGATGAAGAGGTGGTAATATGTTTACTTTGAAACACTTCTGTTTTTTGAACAAGGCTACTGGAGGTCCAACACAGAATCTGTGCCAATTTTACAGGATGGGAACAGTAGAAGATGAACACGGGCGCTTTATTTTACTCATTGGTTTCATACCTGCACCGTATTCTCACTCCTTCCTCAACTGGGCGTAATCTGTCCTGCTTGTGTTGGCTTGACTTTATTTTACAGATGACATCTCGATGGTCATTTCTCTATGCTGGAGGAATGAAAATATTCTACAACTGTGTACTATTACTGTAGGCAGCTGAAGCTTAAGCCAAAATGCCCTAAAAGACTAATCAAAGCCCCAGAATACAAGAAAAGCAAATTCCAATCTCAATCCGCTGAGCAATAATGTCAGATTCTCTCCTTCATGTCCATCTGGTTATGGGCTGCATTCAAGAGCTCAAACACACTTCAGATCCCCATTTTAAGCCAAAGCAATGTGACCCGTTGTGGAAGCTGTGACCTTGAATGCATCCCAGAGCGACTGCTTCCGAGAGTTCAGTAACCTGCTGTGTCGCTGTGCCTACAGTTGTTTACAGGGATTTCAGAGTTGCCAAATGACCTTGTTTATTTGATACAGAATATTATCCATAGACACAGTAAAATGTTACTGAGCTCTCTGCTGAATTACAAGGAGGACTTTGTGTTTCTGTTTCACCATTTATTGTCTGACATGAGCCTTTCCAGTACAATATGTGCGCGTCAACCCTGCCACCTTACTTTTTGTTTTTTTTTTTATGGTTTACATTTACGATCGGGTTCATGAATTTGGAGGTTTTGACCATGTTATTGGTGAGAACTAGTTGCGTGGGTTATGATAGTGTGTCTGAGTGTGTGTGTATGCGTGTGTGTGTATGCAAGAGTCAGTAATATTACTGCCACTTGTATGTGTTAAAAATCTTTTGAGAGAAAAATATTGTCAGAATTCTACGAGGATGTACATAAATTAGGAGGCTTTTCAAATGTTTTTTTGTAAAGCAGAAAAACCTGCATGTGGGTATTAATTTATTGTGAGTCTTCTATGATGTATGCAGTTTCTTAAAGAAAGAAACTTATTAAAAGTAATAAGTTACTGCCTCCTTGTCTTCCTTAACTCCCCGACTCCAGTCTCTTTCCCAGTACAGTGTGCTGGATTCTCAGGGGAAACGCTGGAAAACGACTCGTGGGTATGAAAAGTTGCTCCTGTGTCCTCCGGCTTATCAGCATTAGCCGTGATGAGTTTTCAGTTCAGTCATGCAGAGACAAAGCCCCATCGACGGTGAGTGCCACAGTCCCTTAACTGAAGTCCTAGTGGATTCTGGGAAAGAATCTCCCGTCTGGCTCCGTGCTGCTATATAGCGTGGATCAGGGTGCCACAGTACTTGTGCCACAAGTCAATGGCTTTAGTCACAATGGCATCTGTATTTTCCTGTGGTATCTGGAAGAGAGAGATGGGGTGGGCAAAGGTCATACAAAGCATCTACTAAGGCAGAAACTGTATGAAATGTATTTGAACAGTGGCAAACTACAACAAGATAATGGTGTAATGGTGCATCTATCCATCCTGTACTGTTTTGTAAAGGACTTTCAGTTTATTATACACACATCTTTGTCACTCATCCACAGCCAGAACCTGTGGTTTCCCTGCTTCACTAGATTGCATAAAAGTTTGAGTGACAGAATCAAGGTAAGGCTGACAAAACAACAGAAAGGCAGTGAGATCTTCTGCAGTTCTAAAGCTGAAGCTGCATTCCTGGCTTTAATGGTTAAATTAAAAAGGTAACAGGCACTGTTTTTTTTATTTTATATTTAAGTGTCAGAGTCTCTGATACGCCAGCCTGTGAGCAGGTTAACTGTTACATCAAAGTGAATGGACTGGCATTTACCAGGTATGATTAAAATATTCTGACAGCAGTTTCGTGGAAGTCAAAAAAAAGTTATGTTTAGAAGATCTCCTACCTAAAGCCATGTTCTCAGGTATGTCCACGCAGCCAGCACCTAGCTGGTTCCATCAGTAAGGCTTTTGATTTTTATGGACCTGCTCTCAGCACTTTTTGATTATTTTTCTTTTCTAGTCCCTTTTTTCCACTGTTAGCCACATGCACCCACATATTTACACATGCTTAATCTATGGGTGAGGACGAGTGTCAGGGGTGCTTTGTGACAGAAGGATAGCAGCAAGAGTGAAAGGGAAAGTTTACAAGACAGTAGTGAGACCTGCTATGATGTATGGTTTGGAGATGGTGGCACTGACAAAAAGACAGGCGGTAGAGCTGGAGGTGGCAGAATTGGAGATATTGAGATTTTTGCTGGGAGTGACCAGGATGGACAGGATTAGAAATGAATCAGAATCCTTTATTAATCCCAGGGGTGAAATTGCTTGGGTTCCAGATGCTCCATTAGGTATAAATAAATATGGGTATGAAAAGATAGTGTCCCTGTAGTTTAGTGGTTTACACTTTCGCCTCACAGAGAAAAAGTCCCTGGTTCGATTCCAGGTGGGGACACATGGCTCTCTCACCCTGGAGGGTTGTGTCAGGAAGGGCATCCGGCATAAAACCTCTGCCAAATTACCAATGTGGATTAATTCACTGTGGCGACCCCTTGGGGAAAACACAAGGGAGCAGCAGAAGATACATCATCATGAGTCTGAAAAGATATATATGAAAGAAATGTTGATATTAAACTTTTATTGATTAGCAGCAACTGGCTGCTACTTGTACTCTTATTTTTCATAGATGCATGAAGGGTGAGTGCTGTGAGTCCTGTAAAAACCTCTGTTTCATATGACGTTTTCTCTGGGAGTCAGCCCACATCTGATGGACTGCCTTCATTTTGACTTTTGGTCTCATCCAAAGGGTTCCTTGCCAAACACTATATGGTTATGTTTGAATATTATGCATGTATTTCATCAGGCTGATTTACCAATGGGACCTGTTTAATGTGTTCAACTTAAGTGGTCTGATGTTGATGTACACCCCTACTGTGATACAGTGCAGTCATTTACTCACATTATACAAGAACTTGACCACGCCCTCTGGCCGGTTGATGCCCATCAACATGATCTTGTAGCTGAGCAGGATCTCCAGAGCCACAAACACCAGGATCTTACAGGAGCCACTGATCACCTTGTCCCACACCCTAAAGACAAATAAAGGGCTCGACAATAAGACCAGAGAAAGGAATTTAGTAGTTGGCAGTGATGCCTCGCAGCAAGACAGTTCTGGATTTGAACCCCTGCAGGGAACTTTTGTGTGGAGTTTTTTCCTACCTTCTAACTATATGCTGTGCAGCTTGGCTTCACTCAGGATACTTGCAGAATAGATTCTTGATCTCAAGATTCCATTTCCCAGTTAAATACAGCCCAGTTACTAATTTGGTTGTAAATCAGTATATCTTATTCCTGAGGTGAGCCAAGAGTTATGGAATAGTCTGCATTTGATGTTAGTGGTATTAGCAGCAAGCCATAAGTCCTTATAATACCTTTATTATTCAAATGCTGTAACAAAAGAATTTCCCAAATATGAGGTTAATAAAATATTCCTCATCTGAATGGATTTTTGGATAATTTAACCTGCTGTTAGGTGTTGCCACAGTGGAGCATCTGCCTCCATCTCACCCTTACCCTGTTCCTCACACCAACCCTCTGCATGTCCTTCTCTGTGGTCTTCCTCTTCTCCTGCCTGGCAGCTCCATTCTTCTCTGAACATATTCGAACCATCCCCGCCTTACCCCTCTGACCTTTCTCAAACTGCTCAACTTAAGCTGTCCCTCTGATGTACTCATTTCTAATCCCGTTCATCCTGGTCAGTCCCAGCGAAAATCTCAACATCTTCCATTCTGCCACCTCCTCCTCCTGTCTTTTCGTCAGTGCCACTGTCTCCAAATCATACATCATAGCAGGCCTCACTACTATCTTGTAAACCTTCCCTTTAACTCCTGCTGCTATCCTTCTGTCACAAAGCACCCCTGACACTCGTCTCCACCCACTCCACCCTGCCTGCATTCTGTTCTCTACCTCTCTTGTGCTCTGTCTGCCATTTTGCATGGTTGACCCCAAGTATTTAAACTCATCCCCCTTCACTGTTCCACCTGCCTCCCTCTCATGTATGCACATGTACTGTCTTGCTTCTACTATCATTCCTCTTCTCTCATACGTTAGCATAAAGTCAACAGTTGTTACACTTCATGCTAATGTACAACATTTGTGCCTTGTAAATCGTATTTTAAGTAATGAAAAAAAGATGGCCAGCAACCTTTTTGAGTCAGCAAGGTAAAATGTGGAGAACTTTTTAAGATGTCTTCCTCCTTCTTCGGTTGCATCTAAATTAATGACTTCATGTGAAAAAAATGCCAGCAAAGCAGTTTCTTTTTAACTCCTCAGAATGCAGGTATCCAGCCATAAACCTGGCTCTAACAGCTTTCTTAAAAAAGGTAAGCTACATAAGATACTGTAAAAAAAAAAAAAAAAAACTGGATCCTTGCTGTGTTGGTTCAGTCAACAGATAATGAAATGAGTGGCTTCTGGAGTGAATGGAAAACTGACCTCTGCAGGCTGGATTCAGGCAAACAGCCAGCGAAGCAGCATCTGAACCAGAGGCCGTAGGGCAGCTGAGACAGGGCTCCGCTGTTCTTCAAATGGTTCAGCAGTCGAGGTTCCTCCTGACTCAGATAATGCTCCAGGCTCTTTGGCTGCACCAGAACAGAACAGTCCACAACAAGAGGAAAACAACAAAGTCCTAATTCAAAAATAATCCTGTGATCCAGATTGTTGGGTCATGAGCACTCATCACTATGGCATGTTACAAACTGAATCTACACCAGATATGCCTTGTATCTTTCTCATCACTCAGTGCCATGACGTACCGTCGAAACTACACCAGGACATACAGATTCACAGCTAATGATGCATACACACACGGGATGGGAATGGATTCATTCTGTATGGCTGGTTCTGTTTTATAACCCTTAACTGATTTGAAAATCAGGCACACGTGTATGAGCCTGATCTCTACACTCACATTCATCTTAAATGGATATTAAAAACCCTTCAAAAACTCATTAGATGCAACAGAAAAGCTGTCTTTATGCCAGCAGCAGCTGGGGCTATTTATAGCACTGCTCTTATAACACATTATTGTCTCTACACGGTTATCTCCAGCCTTAGTAAACACCACAAAGATGAGCAGTCATTCAGTCACACTCCTCATATTAAAACAGAAAGAAACAATGACAAAAACACTACATCATCTATTTCTTATTCAACCTGGATTCCCCCTGCACATTATTCTTTATGCATTGTTTGTGCTCATAGCTATAAAGAAAATGACTTGGTTTTATTTAAGACTATCTAATTAAAGACTACCTTGTCAACAGCTGAGGTCATTACTATGGAGCAGGACTTGGGGCTTAGCAAGTTAACTTCCTCATAACCCAGGGTTAATTCTGATTATGAAGGAGGTCCTCGTCTTATCAGGGTGCATCATTATGGTAACTTTTGCTGCATATCTATCCTGCTCTTGCTGCCATGTGATTGGCTGAATAGATATTTGCATTAATGAGCAGCTGAACAGATGTACCTAATAAACTTGTCAGTGAGAGAGTGTGTGTGTTGTTTTTTTTTCATAAATCAAGTCCACTTACTGGATTTATTTAAGAGACCTGCTTCTTTGAAGCAACCTCCTACTAATGAAAGATGAAACCTCCACCACATTTGAGGTTAGTGTACCATGTATGTTTTACTGTTTGGACTGGGTTTTTTTTAACTTCTGAAAACTAAATGTAAAACTTACAAGGTGAGGTATTGAATCTCCAAACTTTGCATGGAACTGATTGACAAAATACTTGATGAGCCAGTAGCAGTTGACAGGATCATCTACAATCTCTTCCATGGCCCGGCTGATGGCAAGGAAGTCTTCATTCTCTTCATCCTGGAAAGATGCAACATCGCATCAACGCTACACAGTACAGACCCAAAGTATAATGAAGCACAGTGAATGAAATCACCCCTTTACGCCCAAATAATCAGCCCTCTGTGCTGATATGCTGTGTTTGGTTTTTACCAAATACGGCACTGAGAATTGTGGTCTCATCTGTCCAAAGCACATCGGAATTCCTGCAGTCTGATCAGAAGCAACTTTGCAAATCTAAGCTGTGCTGCCATGTTCCTTTCAGAGGGAAGAGGCTTTCTCCTGGCTTCCAAACAACCCGTACTTTCTCCAGTTGTACTGTCCTGAACTTTAACATTAAACATGCTAACTGAGGCCTGTGGAGTCTGAGATGTAGCTCTTGGGTTTTTGAAATTTCCCTAAATATTCCACAGTCTGACCTTGGGGTGAATTTGCTAGGGCGTCCGCTCCTGGGGAGATTGAGGCATTGTGGTAACACACACCTGAATGCTCCAGACCAGCAAACTGCCAAAACTTCTGTTTTTATACAGGCGCTTTATACTGGCTACTCATCAGTTAATCAACTGCATTTGATTAGCCGCACCTGCCTGCTACTTACCCTCTTAATTCCTATGAAAGTAGTAAGGGTGATTCTCACCCCGTGTAAACTTTTGCTCCCTTGTAACTGAATAACCGGACTGTGCTCTGGTGTGGGCTTTTGTTGCTGTTCATACCACAACAGCTCGTCTCTTTTTTTAAAATAAACACCTGAACAGAAAGCTTCTGATTTTTAACACAAATCATTATTTTACAGTAATTAACTTTCTACAATTAGCATCAAAATAAAAGGTCAGGTCTTGTCATTGGTCCACTGTATTGTACAAACTAATGGGAAACAAAATCCCCATGAGAAGTCAAGGAGGTTCAATCATATCCAGGACACCGGCCCTAATCTATCTTACGACATTACCATGCCATAAATAAACCTAATGACGCCGTTTATGCACAGATGCCAGAAGGGCATGCTTAAAAACATATTTTATGAACTTTAAAATCCAGAACAATACTCACAGGAGCAGCGATTCTTCTGAAAAATCAAAAAGTGCCCATAAAATGACAAATGTGACCTTGATCACAGTTTGGGTGAAGACCTAGTAGGTAATCATTACTGTGTGCAAGTGACACCAAAATCTGACCGCTGCTGTAGGAGTAGTAGTGATTCTTGTGAATAGTAGAAGGACAGATGGATGCCATGCCTTCAGCCTGATGAGCTAAAAATGCTCAAACATGCCACTCAAACAAGTAAAAGTGACACAGCTGCAAGTACGGACAAAAATACAGCCCCTGGACACACATTAACACCTGCTATTAGTATTTTACTTACTGAATCACTGCATATAAAGAAAGCTTATATGGCAATTTTATTACAATATCCACCTCTGTTAAATATCTCCTTGCTTTAATGGATTCCTGCTGACAGTCATGTCCATATTTTCTATCTGGGATGCATCTGTGTCCATGTATTTTCTTATCGAATTAGTTCTGTGTAAGACTGTCAGTGGACCTTGTACAACCCAAGTGCTAAGGTGCCAGTTGTTGCATCTTTGTCATTCTACACCACCTACACTGTCACTTTATGCACTTTATCTTACCGGGGGTGAGATTTCGGAGCATCGTGGGAGGGTCTGGCTCTCCAGCTGGAACATGCGCAGGTAGACGTGGGTGGAAGGTGTGGAGGAGTTGATGTATCTCATCACCTCCAGAGCTTCCAGCATGTCCTGGTACTGCTCCTTCATGTAGCCTCCAACCAGAGCATGAGAGTCGCTGTGGGGAGGCAGGATGCCTGCAGGCACAGAAGAGTTGGAATCACGGAGTTTGCACACATAAATTTCATAACAATGATTCTTTTTGTTGAGAGGTTTTATGTTGTTGTGTTTGGGCTAACCCTACATTACATTTTCATTATAAACAGGATTTCACCAAGTGAGGATCCAAAGAATCACACACAGCTCAGTAGCTCTGCGCATGGTGTCCTCAAAGTGATAGTATAAACATATGCAGCCAATCACAATTCTCTTATAATAAACTGAAAATGACTGACATATTTTAAGCCATTAAAATGAAATCACATTCTTGAGGTATACTAGTGCAATACACTACTAAAGCGATTCAGTCCTGCTTTTATAGGGATTTCATATTGAGCTGCCTACTCGAGTCCTCAGAAACATATCTGAAAATCTTTGAAGTAGACCAAGTGAGAAAGACAAAGAGCAGCCTCAGACATCCAAAGATTTCATCTGGGCCTATCTACACAGTTACCAGAGGCTGGACTTGAGGAAGGTGACAGTACCTCTGATGGCGTCTAAGACTGATCATGTATGCTTCTTACCCAGCAGCACCTTCCACACATGGATCCTATACATGGAGGGGAGTGGGAATCTCTGACTGAAGGTGCTTAGCTTTTCCAGATCTGTAAAAGAGCAGAACTCGTTACTTTTTAGTTTCATCATTAAAAAAAACAAGCATTTTTAATCATACAGAAATAATGTAAAACTAATATCAAAGACCACACTATTTGAGACTGGCAGTGCTCTGTCTGATTTAATGCTGTAAAGGAGCTCCACAAGTGACCATGGTATCTCCATTCCTGTTCACCTTGCACACCTTTCGACTTTGACCTCTGGGTCATACAACCGGCAGAAATACTCTAATGATTCTGCAGAGGTTGGGTGCGGAATAACCTCAATTCTAAAAAGTTAGGACACTGTGTAAAATGTGAAAAAACCAAATGCAGTGATTTGCAGATCATTTTCAACCAATAATCAACTGAATACAGCACAAAGACAAGATATCTGATGTTCAAACTGAGAAACTTCATTGTTTTTTTGAGCATTCCACAGTTTTCCCTGTCTGTTCTTGCCCCTGTCCCAACTTTTTTGGAATCAAATTCAGAATGTGTGTGTGTGTGTGTCCAGAAAACACTTGGAACATTCCACAGGTAAGTAGGGGAATTGGTAACAGGTGTTACCAGGTTATACCATGTGTGGGTATAAAGGAAGCACTCTTGAAGGCTTAGTCACCCACAAGCAAAAATGGTGTGAAGTTCTCTACTTCTTGAAAGACTGTGTGGGCAAATAGTCCAGCGGTTTATGAACAACATTTTTCAATGCGTTTCTGCAAGGAAATGAGAGATTTCACCATCTACAGTCCATAATATCATCAATAGAGTCAGCAAAATCTCTTCACATAAGGTCAATGCTTAAAGCAAACAGTGAACGCCTGGAACCTTCAATCCCTCAGGCAGAACTGCATTAAACATGGACATCATTCTGTGACAGATATTACAGCATGGGCTTGGGAGAGTTAACACAGTATGTTGTCAGATCTGTCTCCTACTGAAAATGTAGGGCCCATTATGAAGTGAAAAATGCAACAATGTTGAGGAAGTTTTGAATTCTGCTTTCAAAACTTTAACTGTGTCTTCAGTTTCCAAATGCTTATGGAGTGTTGTTAGAAGAAAAGGTGATGGCACACTGTCCCAACTTTTCTGGAACGTGTTGCAGGCATGAAATTAAGAATTTGTGCGCATTTCCAATCTAAAAGTTTTTCACTCTGACCATTAAATATTAAGTCTTTGTGTCGCATTCAACTGAATACAGGTTGAAGAGAATTTGTATATCACTGTAATCTGTTTTCATTTACATTTTATGCAGAGTCCCAACAAATGGTGAGGGTTGTGTGATGAAGGGCATCAAGCCTCAAATCTTTGCCAAATTCAATATGTGGATTTATAATCAACTGAATCAGTTGAGGCTCAGATTAACAACAGCTGCATTCAGTGCAGTTAGCCAGCAGGGCGCCGACGGACAAAGCAGGGAAGGAGAGAGGTAAGAGAAAAGGATAGGTAGGGGGGTGGAGGTGAGAGCAGGGCTATGACTGGTGAAGGGAGAGAGCTGGCTGATATGATGGTGAGAAGGAAGGCAGATATATTGTGTGTGCATGAGAGCATCCCCTGTAAAGCCTAGAGATGGTTGTGTAGGACAATCCCGGTAAATCAGCTTATTTTTCTTCTTTCGGCTGCTCCCATTTATAGACGCATTAGAAAATGTCCAGCGTCTAGCAACCAAGCTGGTGCCAGGCCTCAGTGAGCTGTCATATGAAGAAAGGCTGAAAAAACTCAACACGCCCTCTCTGGCTTATAGACGAATCAGGGGAGACATGATCGAGGTTTTCAAAATATTAAGTTAGGAATGTGGATATGATGCAAAGGCAGCACATGGACTCCTGGAGCGAAGCACAAACATGTCTACTAGAGGCCATTCACTAAAGCTGAACCATAAAAGAGCCAGACTGGACATACGCAAATACAGCTTTACACATAGAGTAGTCCGAGTGTGGAATAGCCTGCCTGAGGAAGTGGTAACTTCGGCGAACATCGACAACTTCAAGAGAAGACTCGACAAGTACTGGAAAGGCCAACCGATGAAGATTGACTATAGAGCGGAGCTTGTGATCTCCAACAGAAATGACTACAAAAGGGCAGGTGTGTCTGCCAAATGCCAGGATGCGTGATGTCACCTTGCGTGAGAAGAGCAACAAAACAGAGGAAGAGCTGCACATAGAGGTCACATCTACGAGGCCTAAGTGCAGTATCCAACTTGTGAATTTGCTCCCATTAGAGGTTACCACAGTAGATCATCTGCCTCCATCTCACCTTATCTCTTGCATCCTCTTCCTCTCACACCAACCCTCTGAATCTCCTCCTTCATTACATCCATGAACCTTCTCTACCTGGGAGCTCCATCCTCAACATCCTTTGTCCAATATATCCACTATCCCTCCTCTGAATATGTCCAAACCATCTCAGCCTTGCCTCTCTGACTTTCTCTCCAAACTTCTCAACCTGAGCTGTCCCTCTGATGTACTCATTTCTAATCCTGTCACTCCTAACGAAAGTCTCAACATCTTCAACTCTGCCACCTCCAGCTCTGCCTCCTATCTTTTTGTCAGTGCCACCATCTCCACAGGTCTCACCACCATCTTGTAAACCTTCCCACAGACCAGCCCAACTGGCACCAACAACCACACCATGCTCAAAACGACTTGAATCCCCTTTCTACTCCACTCTGATGCTCGCTTTGAGCTTCAGCAGGTCATCCTGTGCATGCCATGGGGTTGGCTGACCACATGTTTGCGTTAACAAGCAGATGAGCAGGTAAAACCTAACGAAGTGAGTGTATATTCTAAAATTCATAGCCCTTTTCCCCACTGTAGCCTAAAAAGTCAGAGGTTAAAAACACTATAGCAAACAATATAAGCAACCCAAAACCACCCCCCTGCTCTATATATATATATATATATTTATATATATATCACACCACTGGACTGCTTAATTGGAACAGGGTCATTTATGCGGGCGCATGCGCACACTGCGACCGGCAGAAAAGTGACAGCTGAGTGATAGCTCAGCTCAGCTCGTTTGTTTGTTCGTTCGTTCGATTTATTGTTAAACGTGAGTCCCGTTGTTTATTAAAGTGAAACTAGATAGTACCGAAACTGGACAGTACTGGAAGCGTTCTGTGCTGATGACTAATGATTGAAGAGACATGGATCTACTTTGCACCGTTCTGCTGTTTCTGCTGGCATTTTTCGGGTACCTGGATACCAGCTCTACCAGCCCCACCAGGCCGCGATACAGCAGAAACGAACTTTTGCAACTTAATCGGAGGACTGCTGGCGTGTCTGATATCACGTTGCAACTTCCAGATATCATCAAAAGACAATCGAACAACGGTAACAGAGGAGCAAAGGAGAGGA
>VUQH01058094.1:0-20634 GCA_015106775.1 Etroplus canarensis
AGGAAGGGGGCCATGTCATTATTCTTTCATCTTTAAGGTCTTTACCGGCTAGCCACACAGTGGAGGACTTTGATGCATGAGATGGAGCGTTGTCCTTCATAAAAATCATGGTCTTCTTGAAAGATGCAAACTTTTTCCTGGACCACTGCATGAAGAGAGTGTCTTCTAGAAACTGGCAGTAGGTTTAGGAGTTGAGTTTGGGTCCATCTTCAACCTGAAAAGGTCCAACAAGCTCATCTTTAATAATTCCAGCCCATACCAGTACCCCACCTCCACCTTGCTGGCAACTGAGTTGGGGTGGAGCTCTATGCCCATTGCTGATCCAGCCATGGGTCCATCCATCTGGTCCATCAAGAGTCACTCTCATCTCATCTCAAACCTTTGAAAAATCTGTCTTCACATATTTTTTTGGTCCAGTCTTGGTGTTTCAGCTTGTGTGTCTTGTTCAGTGGTGGTCGAGTTTCAGCCTTTCTTACCTTGGCCATGTCTCTGAGCACTGAACATCTTATACTTCTGGACACTCCAGGTAGGCTGCAGTTCTGCAATATGACAGCACTGGAGGATAATGGCTTCCTGGTAGCTTCATGTTTGATTCTTCTCAAATCTTTAGCAGTTGATTTGTGTCTTTTTCTCTCAACACATTTCTTAAGATCCTTTGGGGTATTTGCAACAAAAAATTGATGATTCTGTGGTCACATCCTAAAATCTTGGCAATTTCAAGAGTGCTTCATCATGCTGGAATTTTTTTAATAGTTTTGACTTTTCAGAGGCTGTTAGATCTCTTTTCTGGCCCATTTTGCCTGAGGAAAAGAAGCTGCCTAATAATTGTGCACACCTGATAAAGGGTGTTGATCTCCTAAGGCCACACACAAAAGGTGCTTCAACAAAATGTTAGAATGTGTACACTTGTGCAACCAGCTAAATGTAAATTTTTATATTTATATATATTTCCATCCTAACAGATTTGTTTCTTTTTCAATTGAATTGTACAGGTTACAGGTCACATTAAAGGTGGAAAAAGTTTTTAAATCATTTTCATTGTGGTCTCATTTTTTCATCAGAAAAACCTGGTACTTTAACAGGGTGTCCCCCAACTCTTGCCCCAGGACAGGCTCCAGCTCCAACTTTGACCCTGAATTGGATAAACAGAAGAAAATGAATGGATGAATTGCTAAACCAACAGTTTTTAAAAACCATGGGCTGATTTTGTGCCTGGCATTTAAAAAAGCAAAAATAGTGATTAAAATTTTAGATCCATTCAAGACACCTGACACCTACTAAATGACTGAAGCTTTTATTTTTTGCTTCCACCAAAGTTTGCAAGACAAGTGAAGCTGTTCACATTTAGCCTTACTTACAAATCCCTGTGATTGGGGACAAACTTTAAAGGTCAACATTCAAAGTTTGAAAGGCCACAGCTGCTGCACCGCCGAGGCTCATTTTGATGAAGCTAGAAGGGAAGGTGCATCTTGTTATAGACCCGCTAAAGAGAGGGCTGGATTATGAAGGAAAAATGCAATCAAACACAACAAAAACAACAATTCATCACATTTCATTCTATAGTGGCAAATAAGTAATAGCTTATTTCATGTGTGTTGCTGTAACAGATGGATAAGACAATCACTTAAGCTCTCATAGAGGTTTAAATATTTCCAGCAGGATGTGCTCACATGATCCCTGGAGTGCAGCAAAAATAGCATCAGAGAGCGGAAATATTTCACAGTTTGATTGATGGCTTCAGGAGAGTTATTTCACTTCAACACTTACAGGTTGAGGCATGTGTCTTGTTTTCTTACCATTAATAAACATAGATGAGTGAGTAGACTAAAATGCGTGCTACTGTAGATTTGCAACTGTCTCAGTGAGGCACTCGAATTTTCATATTCTTTTGCAATTACTGAGGTCACATGATGCACAGCTGCAATCCATTATTTAGCAAAGGTTAGGCTCAAGTTTAGTGGATTACCTTCAGTAGCTTAGCATTTGTTCTAAATGTCACATCGCTCAAAAAGGGGAAAAGTAGCACTTAATGGTTCCTAAGGGGTGCTCCTTCACTGTCAAAAAGTGTAATTGCGTCCTGCAGTTTTGGAAGATGGCTTTGTGCTTCTTTTACACTAGAACCGCCAAGGGGGGGGTCATTTTGACTCCTTCAGCATTTTAATATCTCGCAACTCTGTTAAAAAAAACCATCAGCTCATATTTCTGGACTTTCCTAAAATAGGTTTATTCATCATATGAGGGGGAAAAATGACCACTTATATCTAGAACCGGTGAGGGGGTCATTTTGACTCCAGTAAAAAATAATGTAAAACGTTGCATTCAGCAGTCCTTGCATGCTTGGCTGCCTGTAGCGACAGATATTGTTTACACACATTTTCCTATGAAAGCTGCTGTACAATGAGCCACAGCTAGCCAGATGTCATTGCTAGATAAATACACAGCGTACTGTAGTTAGATAGAAGATGAATAATTATTGCAGGGCCAAACCAGTGGGGGATGGGATGACTGGATGCATGGAGAACTGGGTGGGTTGCTGGCTGTGCAGAGCAGCAGGGAACTTCAGCTGAGTGCAGATGTGACAAACTAATCCGAGGAAGTAATGAATGAAATCCAGAGCAGCATTTGGTCAAGGCCGGTTAGGGCAGATGGCTGCCCCTCCCTGAGCCTGGTTCTGCTGGAGGTCTCTTCCTGTTGAAAGGGAGTTCTTCCTTCCCACCGTCACCAAGTGCTTGCTCACAGGGATCATCTGATCGTTGGGGTTTTCTCTCTAATATTGTAGGGTCTTTACAGTGTAAAGTGCCTTGTGATGATTTTTGTTGTGAATTGGTGCTATACATTTAAAATTGAATTGAACTGAACACTTAACCATGGAGGGTCATGTCAGGAAGGGCATCGAGCAGAAAATCACCGCCAAATTACCAATGCAGATTAATCTACTTTGGCAACCCCTTGGGGAGAAGACAAGGGAGCAGCCAAAGGTACGTTTATTGTTTTAGTTTTGATCTTGTTTTACTTGTTTTAATTTACTGCATACAGCACCCTGGTCAACTTCTGTTGTTTATTAGACGTGCTTTATAAAAAAGTGACTTGACTTTAATAGAGTCATTGTGTAAAATTAATAACCCTCCTGAAACTTAATCTCAACTGCTTATTTTGTCCATTCTTATTTATATTTAGAAATATCCATTAATACATCCACCATCGACCACTTTTCCGGGGATCCGGGTCAAGGAGGCAGCAGTCGAAGCTGGGAAGCCCAGATTTTTGTCTCCCCAGTCACCTCCTCCAGCTTTTCAGGGTGACACCAAGGTGTTCCCAAGTCAGCTGGGTCTCTCCAGCGTGTCCTAAGTCTGCCCCGGGGTCTCCTCCCAGAGGGACATGCCTGAAACACCTCAAGTGTGAGGTGTCCTGGAGGCATCCGGATCAGATAACCAGTTCCTCACCCTATCTCCAAGGGTGAGTCCAACAACCTTACAGAGAAAGCTCCTTTCAGCCACTTGTATTCGTGATCTCATTCTTTCAGTCATTACCCAAAGTTCATGACCATAGGTGAGGGTAGGAACGTAGATTGACCAGTAATTCAATAGCTTTGCCTTAGAGCTCAGCTCTCTCTTCACCACGACAGACATAACGTCAGCGTCTGCACCACTGCAGATGCTGCCCCAGTCCATCTGTCCATTTCCCACTTCATTCTCCCCTTGCTCGCAAATAAGACCTTAAGATACTTGACCTCCTACACATGGGGCAGGACCTCATCCCCAAACTGGAGAACTATGGACTCGCACTTGGAGGTACTGATTCTCATCCCGGCTGCTGCACACTCAATAACAAACCACCACAGCAAGACTTGTAGGTCACTGCTCGATGAAGCCATCAGGTCCACATCACCTGCAAACAACAGAGATGAGATCCTGTAACTGCTGAACATGACACCCTACACTTCCATAATAATTATGAACAAGATCAGTGACAAGAAACCACGAAGGATGTGGCTGAATGCTTTCTCCAAGTCCACAAAACACATGTAGACTGGTTAGGTAAACTCCCACAAACCCTCAAGCATCCTTAAAAGGGTAAAGAGCTGGTCCGATGTACCACAACCAGGACGAAAACCACACTGTCCCCCCTGAATTTGAGGTACAACCAACGGCCAGGCTCTCCTCTCTGAGAGGCTGTGGCTCAGGAGGTAGAGTGGGTCGTCTTTCAACACTAAGGTTGGCAGTTTGATCACTGACTTCTCCAGTCTACATGCCGAACTGTCCTTGGGCAAAAACCCCCAAATTTCTCCCGGAGTGTGAATGTGTGCATGACAGTTAAATGCGCTTAAGGCATAAAATAAAGCACTGTATGACTGTGTGTGTGAATGAGGGTTGTAGTAAGCACTTTGAGTGCTCAGTTAGAGTAGAAAACTGCTATATAAGTACAAATCCATTTGCCATTTATTAAGTGAAAACTAGGGAGCACAGTGGCGCAGTGGTTAGCGCTGTTGCCTTACAGCGAGAGGGCCTGGGTTCAAATCCAACAGTCTGCTAGTTTAGATTGTCCTGTGTGGAGTTTGCATGTGCTTGTGTGGGTTCTCTCCAGGTCCCTTGGCTTCCTCCCACATTCCAAAGACATGCGATGGGGGTTATGTTAATAGGCAATTCTAAACTGACTGTAGGTAGGTCAGTGAATGGGTCTGTGACAGCCTGATAACCTGTCCAGAGTGTATCCCACCTTCTGCTCCAGCATCCCTGGAAGAAGTTAAATGAAAATTAGCAGCTGCTTTTTCAGGATGCCGCCCCCAATTCTAATAAGGGGCTGAGGCCCCCCTGAAGGTTTGATCCTAGACTCGCCCCTGCCTCACAGGCCCTCCATGGCTCAGTGATGCCTGCCAGTAGCTGCTTGTCTCAGAGAGGATGGGGGTTGGTACTGCCCTCAAAAAGCAGAGACTCTGCTTCGGTTCCATTTAAATACCCTCACAGATGGCTTGCTTCGAGTCGTGTCTGCCTCTCTCCCCTGCAATAAGACAATTACCAACATTAATTATTACAGCAAGGCAAGAGGACGCGGAGCAGTTGCTGAGAGGGGATGGGAAGAGAGCACAAAGAGTGGCAGAGAGAGGAAGAGCGCCGGGAGGAGAGTAGAACAGAGGGGAGGGAGGGCTGATAATGCCACATAAGCTGCCCTCTCTTCTCCCACATCCCAGTGTGTGAGCAGCGGAGCTCCTGCCATGTACACCTGTAAGCTCCATCCATCCATCCACTGAGGGATGCGGCGGCGGCAGCGGCTGCAGCACAGACCAGACCGTGCGAGCTCGGAGGCAGAAGCGGCGACACGCAGAGAAGTGGCTGCTGAGCGGCTCCAGCCTGCAGTGAAGGTTTGGACGCTTTTTTTTTACCCCCTCTCCTCCTTCGAGTTGTCAGCCTTTTCAAATGCGCAGGGTCTGCTTTCTGCCTGTGTGCACACGGCTTTCCCACGCCGTGTCCAAGCGTGCGCTGAAGCCGCAGCAGGGATGGGTTTTATCACAGCCTCCGTGGGTCTGTCTGGCTCAACTACACAGAACTTTCATGCTGATAAAAGTAATTTACTGGAGACTAGGGAGCGTCACAGGTGTGGATCCCTGTTTTATAGTCTCTTTAGTGATCATAAAGTCTGATTTGATTCTGGAAAAAAGTAGTAATACTTAGGAAATGATTTGTCTTTCATGATGCTGCCTGATATGTAAATCTGTTAATTAGACTTTGGATGATTTCCAAGAGTTCATGTCTGGAGCATCCTTTCTTTCTCTAGATACTGACACTAACGGAGATGCAGTTTTATATGTAACCTTTGCAGTGGATATAATACGACTACACACCCCTGTTAGAACACCAGGTTTTTCTGATGTAAAGAAATGAGACCACGATAAATGATTTCAAAACTTTTTCCGCCTTTAATGTGTCCTATAACCTGTACAATTCAAGGGAAAAAGAAACAAAAATGTTAGGGGGATGAAAATATAAAAAACTAGAAAAGCAGTCATAGAGCGCAGACCTCCTCCAAGCATGAGCCAAGGCAAAGGCACCGACATCAAAGGCATGATCATCATAGTGCCTTTGATGATTGCTAATGCATCTGTTATCTGATATCACTATTACTTCAATTGATTTTAGGATTTTTTGTTCAGCATGATCCCTTCACTTGATTATTCCCAAAATGTAATCACCTCTTCCTTTTATGAGGCCGAATCCATTAAAAAAAAATTCAGCCAAATCCGTTCATAACTTTTCGATTTCAGGACTTTTTGTTTGGCATGATCTCATCACCCGATTCTTCCCAAAATGTAATCACCTCTTCCTTTTACGAAGCTGAATCCATTAAAAAAAATACAGCCAAATCTGTTCTTAACGTTTTGAGTTAATTTACATACAAACAGACAAACCAATGCTGACAAAACATAACCTCCTTAGCAGAGGTAATAAAACGTTTACAATAAGCTGGTTGCATAAGTGCGCACAGCCAAAAACTAAAAAGCCATGGTTCACAGAGAGCTCACAAAGCATCGAAGGGATCTTATTGTTCAAAGGTGGTACCAAAAAAATTTCACAGCATTACATATAGCATGGAATACAGTGAAGACGGTCATTAACAAGTGGAGAAAAACATGGAACCACAGTGATATTAGTGAGAACTGGACGTCCCTCCAAAACTGATGAAAAAACAAGATGAAAACTGGTCAGGGAGGCTGCCGAGAGGCCTACAGCATCACTGAAGAAGCTGCAGGAATTTCTGGCAAGTACTGGTTGTATGTGACAAGTTTCCTGTATTCTCCTTATATCTGGACTATGGGGTAGTCCAAAAAGTGTGTTTGGCACAAACACAACACTGAAAAACACCAGAAGAACACCATACCAGTGGTGAAGCATGGCGGTGGCAGCACCATGACTTGGGATTGTTCTTCTGCCAGAACGGGGGCTGAAGCTGAAGAGAAATTTCACCTTCCAGCATGACAATGACCCCAAGCATACATCCAAACTGACAGAAGAATGGATTCAACAGAAGAAAATGAAAGTCTTTGAATGACTCAGCCAGAGCTTGACCTAAATCCAGCTGAGCATCTGCGGGGTGACCTGAAGAGGGCTGTGCACAAGAGATGCTCTCACAATCTGACTGATTTGGAGCACTTTTGCAAGAGTGGGCAAATATTGCCAAGTCAGGATGTGCCATGCTTATAGACTCCTACCCAAACAGACTGAATGCTGTGATTAAAGTAGAAAGTGCTTCAATGAAGGGGTGTGCACACTTATGCAACCATCTTATTATAAATATTTTTTATTTTTTATATTTTTCCCCCCTAACAGATTTGCTTCTTTTTCAAGTGAATTGCACAGATTATAGGTCACAGTAAAGGTGGAAAAAGTCTGGGAATAATTGATCGTGGTCTCATTTTTTTACATCAGAAAAACCTGGTATTTTAGCAGGGGTGCGTTCACTTTCTGTATCCATATTTATGTCTTAACTACTGCATACAACAACACAGCAAAAGCGGTAAACAGAAAGAAAAAGAGAAAGAAGAATTTAAATGAAATTGAATTAAAACAGTATAATGAAAATGAATTAACATGGCTTCTTCGGCTACACAGTAACACACAGTGGAAGTTTGTTTTGTTGATTTGCAGCTTTAAAAATGTGTGAAGTGTTGAGACATTTCTCATTTTGCCTGTTTGAAAAATGGAATTTTGCAGCATCCAGGCTGATTAGAACATTACCAACCAAATTAGGTTTGTTGTTTTTAATTAAATAGTCCAGGTTTTAATGGTTAGAAGACGGTCAGCACTGAATCCATTCATAAAGTGAGCGGAACATTTTTGTGGTGATCACTACATGAAACTGTGTGAAAGATGAGCCTGAGCTACAGTCATCTTAGTGCTCGCTTCATCTATTTGTAGATAACTTCTAAAAATTTATCTTTGGGATTCATGGTTAACCTTTTGGCCTGTTGATTGCTTTCTTGTTGAAATATCTTCATCTGGAAATAAGATCTGCTTGGAAATTTCACTGGAGCGTTTGAAATCCGTCTCAGCTATTTTGATTCCACATCAATTTGTGTGTAATACGTAGCAAATGCATCCCAGGAGATTTAAGTGTAGCTCAGAAGGACGGGCTATTCAAGAGAAAATCACTACCCTTTGAACCACTATTGCAGGCTTGCTTTTTTTTCCACTATCTGCATACTCCACTGCGCTATTGATGTACATTACAAAAAAAGTGCCTTTGAGTCAGATTGTTTTTGCCCACTTGAAAGCTGGTTCAGATCAGAGGCAAATTCTCACTTGAAGCAGAGGGAATGGTGCATGAGTAGATCAATACACAGAGCGGGTCCTCGCCAAACCAGCGCTATCATCCTATGAAGCAGGATGCTGACTCCTCTGAAGTTCACTCTGAACTGTACTCTCTCATGCCAGATGCACTGTAAAACAAGTGTAGACAATAGGAGCAGTATTTTTAATGCTAACTGTGGGCGTGTTCTCTGTGTGACAGCTGAGAAGCAGGAAGGTGGCTGTACTGTGGCTGTGGATATACAACAATGATGTCTGTATGAGATTCAGTAACTGTGTGCCTTTTGTCGCCTCATATAATTTCAGACAGACATTAAACTGGACTGTTTTTGTAATATACACTCACTGGTCACTTCACTAAATACACATTGCTAGTGTCAGGTTGGAGCCCCGTTTACATTCGGAACTGCTTTGATTCTTCACGACAGGCATTCAACAAGGTGCTGGAGACATTCCTCAGAGATTTTGGTCCATTTTGACATGATAGCATCACACACTTGCTGCAGATTTGTCAGCTGCACATCCAGGCTGTGAGTCTCCCATTCCAGCTCATCCTAACTGTGCTTTAGTGACTGTGGAGACCATTTGAGTCATTGTCGTGTAACCAGTTTGAAATGATATGAGCTTTGTGACTTGGCAATCATCGGAAGATGGGTACTGTGGTCATAAACGGATGGACATGGTCAGCAACAATTCTTAGGAAAGGCTGTGGTGTTTAAACGATGCCTTATTGCTACTAAGAGACACAGAGTGTGCTAAGAAAATATCCCCCACACCATTACACCACCAGCACCAGCCTGAATTGTTGATACAAGGCAGGATGGATCTATGCTTTTATTTTTGTTTAAGCCAAATTCTGACCCTACCATCTGAATGTTGCAGCAGAAAGTGAGACTTGCCAGACCAGACAAGGCCTTTTTTTTGTCTGTTGTCCAGTTTTCAAGTGTGTATGTATTGCAGTCTCATTGTCCTGTTCTTAGCTGACAGGAGTGGCACCCAGTGTGCTCGTCCTCTGCTGTAGGCCGTCTGCTTCAAGGTTCAACATGTTGTGCATTCAGAGATGCTCTTCTGCTTATCTTGATAGTAATGATTGGTTATTTGAGTTACCGTTGCCTTTCTATCAGCTCAAAGCAGTCTGGCCACTTGCAACAAGACATTTTTGCCTATTTCCTATTTTTCAGACCATTCTCTGTGAACCTTACAGATTAATATATAGGAGAATCCCAGTAGATCATCAGTTCACCGGCCTGTCTGGCACCAACAACCATGCCACATTCAAAGTCACTTAAATCACCTTTCTTTGGCATTCTGATGATCAGTTTGAACTTCAGCAGGTCGTCTTGACCCTGTCTATATGGCTAAATTCACCGGGTTGCTTCCAAATGATTGGCTAGTTAGATATTTCCATTTATGAACTGCTGAATGTTTGTAACTAATATAATGGCCGGTGAGTCCATGTCTTTACTTTAAGCTGAACCATACCTTACCTAACACTAGCTACTGTAGTAGTCACTTATGATTCATAAAGGTATGCAGCACAGGGACTGGCTCAACTCCTCCGTCTTAACTTAAGGCTGACAAAATCTTTTGTCGGCTGCCTTTTTAGGACTTTTACATTTGTTGTAATGGAAAGCCTAATACTTAGCAAGCTAACTATCCTCTGGCCAGCAAGGTCAAGTATGCAGCGCCCTTCCCTTCCACCCTCTTCTTCAGCTCCCCTGTCTTAGCAACTTTAACATTAGCACATCCATTCAAAATGTGCAGAAACTGTGTTTATAAAAAGTGAAGACTGACACCATATTCCTCGATCAGTGGTAGAGATTCTGCCACTTTGGACCCCAGCCCAATCGGGCCCCAGAGGGCTGTCAAACTTAAAGCTACAGCAGTGAAAATGTGTCCCTTCCACAATGGAAGGGCTGTGTCAGGAAAGACATCCGGCATTAAATAACCTACGCAGATCAACTGGCTGTGGCGACCCCTTGGGGAGGTACTAAGGAGCATCTGATGGTAGCTACTTAGTGGTAATGTACAAAGTTTGAAATTACACTAGGAAAGACATGACCTCCCTGCGGGGGCTTCACCTGACTCCACTCACTCCTGCCTCAAGTGGCCTGCATGATTCCTTTTAAACAAGCCTAATGACGGCAATGAAAGCCAACGAAAACCTAAAAAAAAGCAAAAGAAGAGGAATTATACTTCTATAACAACAAAAGAAAGAAGAAACAAGAGGAAGAGGAGGATGAAAGCAAGAAAGTGGTGAGTGGGGGCAGATAGTAACGAATAAATATCATGCTAAATAACTAAATGCTGCTGGTCTGACCTTAACCGTGGGAGAGAGATTTGAATAACATAACTTCCACTAGAATCATATTATTTCTTTTGTTTACTTGTTTGTTTACTACCAGAGCAGCCTGTGCGGTATTAGTTAGTATTAACAACATTATACTTTCAGGTTATTCATGACATGATGAATGCTGGTTGGAGGGACCCCCTGTGATTTTTTTTTTTTGCCTAGGGCCCCAGCACACTTAGAATCACCACTGGTTATTGACAATCTCAATGCAGAGGACTGGAGTGACAGAGGAGCATGCAGGGATAGGGTGAGATGAAGGCAGATGATCCCTAACGGGGTAGAGAAGAAGAAGAAGATTGCACACAGGGAATTTATCCCCCAGGGTCATGCTGTCAACTTTAAGTTGTACTGTAACATCCCTAAGGACCTGACAGATCTGCTATCACCTCAATCTTCTTTCAGCTGCTCCCATTAGGGGTTGCCAGAATGGATCATCTGCCTCCATCTCACCCTTGCATCCTTTTCTATCACGCCAGCCCTTTGCATGTCCTCCTTCACTACATCCATACCAGCCCTCCTCCTTTACCAGTCGCAGCCTCTGCATTTGAAGTCCCTACTCTCACCTCCACACTACGACCTTTCCTTCTCTCTGCTTCTCTTTGGTCTTTGGCCAGCATCAGCATAGTTTCCACTCTGTTGGCTAAAAGCACCAGAGACGGTCATTGTTACCCCAGGCCTCAACTGATCTGGTATGGAAATCGCATTATGAATCCCCCCCCGCTGTGGCTGGGTTGTGATGCTGTCATGTCAATATGGACCAAAATCTCTGAGGAATGTCTTCAGAACATCGTTGAATCTATGTCATGAAGAATTAAAGCAGGTCTGAAGGAAAAGGCAGTCCATCCTGGTACTAGCAATGCATACTTAATAAAGTGGCTGGCAAGTGTATATTGATAGGGGAGATAGCCTTCACTTCACCCTGAACCTAAGCCAGAGCCATGCAATGCCAGCCTCATTTCCAAGCTCAAAAACATGAATGAATGTGTAGGCAACAGCTAGAAAACTGTGTAAATCAGTGAATGCATTTCATGTTAGGAGTCGGTCATTGTGAGACTTTCACTTCAAATTCCTAATTTCTCTGTGCAGAATTCTTCACCTGTACTGCAAGAAATGCATTCAGCCAGAGTGTGACTCAGCCTCACCAAATGCCAAGGAGATACAGATACAGTACGTCCCTCTGCTGATTCACGGTGAACTAACAAGGTTCACACTTCTGGTAAAACAAAAATTGGAACTTTGCCGGAAAATATCAAATGTTTTTCTTCTGTAGCTGACTTATTTTTTTTTCCCCACACACTTTGAGGAAGGACTTTGCAATGTCATTTCATTGTACTAGTAGAAACGCAGTAGTTGGAGACAGAAAGAGTCCTGAGACAAACAACAATTACGACCTGTCAGTAAAAGTGAAGTGAAAAAAACACACAGTTGATCTGGTAGATAAATAAATGCAATATTTTTGTCTAATTTTTACAAATGCCATTGCAGTTTCTGTTAGATTTCCTATAGGATGTGTTAAATGGGTTAGTATTTGCAGCGTTCTCAACATGGATCACCAAAATAGAAAACACAATATCTGGCACATTGTGTACTGAGAATTGCCGATTGGCTCATCATCGGTTGTGTGATTATGATTCCAGTTAAACGTGTTAAAATAAAAGATGCATTATTTTTACACATTCACATAAAACATGGGCACAACATAAGTATAGCAATATGATACGGGCATGTTTGCCAAGTTTTACAGGAATTTATTTCAACCACACTGCGGGTTTCCACCCCTTAAAGCAGCTCTTTGACGGAATGCTGTTTTTCCGTGTAGGAACACAACACAAAATTACACAAGTTAACTGAGACGGCATACACGTCTCCTATCCTGGTGGGGATGTTACAAAAGATAGGAAAAATGGGGGGATCTGAAAGTTCGCGAGTTAAGCTTTGAGACTGATTCCACACCAAAAGGCACCACATCAAAATCTATTAGAGTGATTGCCATGAGACTTTGTACCAATCTGTACTCTAAAAAATGAGGATTGGCAGTCAGAGCTGCCGCTTAATGGGGTTTTGTAGAGGCAGGAGGTCTGTGCTCAATAAAATCATTATAACTCACTGAAATTTCAACCAGTTTTCAAGTACTTTGTTTTTACATTTCTGATTGAATTATCTAGTTTCCTATGAGCCCCTCCTGACTAGTTAGTGGATCCCCCCCTGTGCCACCCCATTTTTTAAATGGGGTGACTCAAACTACTCGACCTACTTAAAATGGCACGAACCATCTTATGGAAAAATCTATCTGAGGAGAACTTTTTCATTTTAATTTTCAATTCACTGACATGGAGGGGGCGGGACTTAGAACCTATACTGCAGTCAGACTGCAAGAGGGCGATAGAGAGATTATGCGTTCACTTTTGGGGAGTGTCAGGTTGCCCATGTTTTCTACAGTCATTGCTGGGACTTGATGTAGACCGGCCCCCCCAAACTGTTAAAGTTGCCAATCATGGGGTGACGTCCCAATTTTACAGAGTCAAACAAGTAATTCTAAACAAACTTATGCGAAAGGTGACCATTTGAATCCAGATCAGCATAAGAACTACTTACAATGTCACAAACCATCTTTGGGAAAAATTTATCAGAGGAGAACTTTATTCATTTTAGTTTGACCTCCTCCCATCCACTAAGATGGAGGGGGTGGGACTTAGGACCTATACTGCAGCCAGACAGCAGGAGGCAGTAGAAACATTTCGTTTAACTTTTTAGGAGCTGTCTGGTCACTGATGCTTTTTATAGGCTTTGGCCTTAACTTGTATATGTAGAGATTTTGAATAAAAAATTTTTCTTCACTTAATAATAGAGACAGTTTAAGCTAGTGCAACTTGTATATCTACTGAGTGTCCTTACATTACCAGACCAGCCTGCTACAAGAGAAATGAGAAGGCGTGGAGAAACGTTTGTATGGATTGTCATTAAAAGCTATATTAGCTGGTGAGTAAATATTTTTGCCTTTTTTTGCTTGCAGCAACTACTAACTGTATCGACACTAAAATAATTAATTTTTACACCAAAACTGAAGCTAGTTTGTCCTAAGCTAATTCATGCCCGGTAAAGTCAGTGGACTTTTAACTAGCTAGTGTGTTATAGTATTTTTTGTTTTCAGTGGCAGCTGAAGAGGATTATTGGCACTGAGCTTCTGCAGTATTAGTTGTAACGCTACAAAGATAAGATAATAGGTTTTTTATTTTGGCACTATGTTGATGAACATTTAGTCAGCAACAGCTGCACGGGTGGCCCGCTTGACATTCAAGGCTAAACTAATGGAACAAATATTTTGGTTAAGTTCTGCCTTTTTATTTGTGTCTTAATTTTGTACAGATAAATGAAGACTTCAGAAGGATCACCACTGTTAACCCGGAGGCAATATTCATGGCAAAACTAGACCAGGACATCCTGAAAATAATGTTCATGCATCCTCAAAAAGAGGGGCTGAAGAGGATTGAGTGCATAAGAAACATTCTGCTAGGGACAGTAAAACTGAAACAATTCGCTTCAAACAGGAAAAACCCTTTTTTTTCTGCTGTGCTGTTGGGTTAGTTGATTTATACCTTATCTCAGGCTATGGGATTTTTTTTTACTATAAACCTGAAGTTTTATAATGTATAATTGAAACTGGAAAGATTCTAAGCACCCAGGCCTTTTAAACCTGATCCTTCAAAATTTTTTCCCAGTAATGTGATTATTAAAATTAACTTGTGAAGAATCAAATTTGTATTCTTATTCACAGGATGGGTCTGTGGAAAGGAGAGAGGTTCTTATTTGTGGCTTAGTGGTGTATTTTAAATGAAAGGAAGATGATCTTATCAAAGAGCAATTGGTTGGTGAATCAAACACTTATATTCACACATAATCTACTCGCGTTTTCAAGTACAATGACTCAGCTGGCTTAAGAATGTCATGTTGTCCGACTAGAAAATCTGGAGGAGGCGGCTGGGGAGGGGGAGGTCTGGGCCTCTCTGCTCAGACTGCTGCCCCCATGACCCAGAACCAGACAAGTGGTAGAAGATGGATGGTCTCTTGATAATTTTTGTGGACAGAATTTCTAGGCGCAGTCAAGGTGTGGAGGGTGTTGGGTTCTCGTCTCTGCTTTTTGCAGACGATGTGGTTCTGCTGTCCGCATCAAGCCATGACCTCCAGCTGGCACTGTGGCAGTTTCCAGCCAGGTGTAAAGCAGCCAGGATGAGAATTAGGACCTTCGAATCTGAGGTCATGGTTGTCAGCAGGAAAAGGGTGAAGTGTTTCAAGTGGAGGAATTCAAGCATCTCGGGGTTTTGTTTACAAGTGAGGGAAGCGTGGATTAAGAGGTTCCCAGTGAGGGATTGGTGAGGCATCTGCAGTGATAAGGTTGACATACAGATCTGTTGTTATGAAGAAGAGCTGAGCATGACAGCGAAGTTGTCAGTTTACTACTCAGCCTACATTCTTACCCTCAGTTATGGTGACAAGCTTTGGTGAGTGCCGAAAAGAATGATATCGGAGATGCAAGTGGCGGAAATGGGATTCCTCCAAATGGTGTCCGGGAATCAACCAGCAGAGTTGCTGCTCCTCCACATTGAAAGGAGCCAGTTGAGGTGGCTCAGACATCTGATAAGGATCCCTCCTGGATACCTCCTGTTTGAGGTGTTTCAGGTATTTGCCACCAGGAGGAGCCACAGGGCAAACCCATGGCATGCTGGAGAGATTTGTCTGGCTGGGGAACACCTTGGTTTCCCCCCGGAAAAGTTCGAGGAATTGGCTGAGGCAAAGAAAGTTTGGGCGTCTCTGTTTAGACTGCTGCCCTCGAGATCCAGGAAAGTGGTAGAAAATGGATGGATGTATGGATGGGCTTAAAACACTCAGTGATGAAGATTGTTGTCTGATTCAGCATCATGATTGAGGGATCAGAAGTCCTAGAAGACCTGGATGCCCCCAGCTTCTGCGTCTTGCAAATGGGCCTACTGTATGCACTAAACCCAAGAAAACAAAAAGAATTGAAAAAACATGTTTGAGGTGTTTCTAAAGATAATCCTGGAGATGTATAGTCTTGTTCAAGGGCCTGGTAAAATCCTGCAAATCATTTGACTTAACATTTTCATTTTGAGCTTCCAAACACTGTTAGTGTTGGTAAAATCTCATTTGTGGATTTTCCTGGAGTTTTGTAAGTTATCATTATTTTATGCACACGACAGTATAAGAATTGGTCGGAATTTTTAAAAATGGCCTAAGTGAACACTGCTTGTACAATAAACGGTGGTTATCAAACTGAAATTGCTGTGTATTTATTGTGACTGAAGTGACCCAAGTTACTAATAGAAAACTAAAGTAAAAATTTGCATGGGCACATTTTAGTAGAATGGAAGTAAAATAAATAAGTCAGAAGAGCTTAAATTTGAATATTTTGACCACTTAATATCACCAAAGCCTTTCCATTAAAATGAAGTTGTTTCACCTTAATTAAGCTTTGAGAGGACAAAGTAAATTGAGTTGGTTGCAGAAAAGCAGCTGAGTTATTCTCATAGGATTAACTCAGCAGTGGAAGTGATGGAATTACTTAAAAACATCCATGCAAATTGTTACCTTAACCAACAAAAACACAGACCCATTTTTCCTGAGGCACTTCATAAGTTAAGGTCAAGCATGCTGCTTTATATGGAAGATTGTAGAAGATATAAAGTGTTTGTTACAAGCAAGTCACCATGGGTTCTTGTGGGTTAATTTTTAAGGTGAGCCAGTGTATTTTTTTTTAGCGCGTGGCTCGACATGACATTGGATATTTTTTCATTCTCTGAAAACCCTAGAGATGGTTGTGCAGGAAAATCTCAGACAATCAGCAGTTTGTGAAATACTCAGGCCAGCCAGTCTGGGACCAACAACCACACCACATTCAGAATCACTTAAATCACTTTGTCCCCATTACGATGCTCAGTTTGAACTTCAACAGGTTGTCTAAATAAACTGATTTGCTGCCATATGACTGACCGATTAGATATTTGTGATGAGCAGTTGAACAGTTGTATCCAATAAAGTGGCCCCCCCTACTCCCACTCTCTCAAAGAATGAATCATCCCATCATGATCAGATCATAATTTCAGTTTTTTGTCACTGGGGGCGGGTTTGCATGATGAAGTTCTTACTAGGTGGTTCCCTCAAAAAAACTGAATGGTACTTTGAGCTTCTCCTTTTATGTTCTGTGTTTCCCCAAGGGGTCACCACAGCGGATGAATCCACATTTGGGATGTAGCACAGATGTTATGCTGGATGCCCTTCATGATACAGCCTCCCATTTGGGACCAGCATTAGGAGTACACTTTCTTATGTCTCCTCCCTGTTCGTCCCTGAATACAAAGCTACTGGCATTCCTTTTCTGAGGTCACATGACTTTTTAAGTCAGCCAAATTTTCCCACACTGAGCAGCCAAAAAGGACACAGTGTCTTCTGATACTTATAAATAATTAAATGTGTAGAGACGTGCTAAAAAAACCAAACTAAATCTGCATTTCCAAAAGCGATGCAGCGCTGTATCTATTTGCCAAACAAGCACATCCTCCCAGTCAAAGCTGAGGCTGAAGGAGCTGGGCCTGGAGTGGGATAAACCTTCCCTCCTTCTTCCTCCTTCAGTATGAGTGGGCTGGAGCTTGAGGATGGAAAGAGAAAGAGCGGCAGCGTGCGCTTCTTCACCTAAATGAGCCATTCTTACAGCTGAGATCGGACTACTTAAAACTTACTGCACTACTTTTAAAATTTCCCACCCCTCCCGGGAGAAACAGTCTCAACAACAGAGAAACTAGTAAACAAGTTAATGTATGCGCGTTGTGTATGTGTGTGTGCTTTGGTAATCAGGATGAGTGGCACAGAGTATAAAGTGGCTGTATGCAATGGAAACTGCTGCGGCTGTGCATTCATTTAGTCGGGGCCATGCATACATTTCCTTCTTGATTGTATGCTGATTGTATATGAGGCTGTGATTGTTCTTAAAGCGTTTTTACTTGTATTAAAGGATAAAACTGCCTCTGTGTGTGTGTGGGGGTAATCCTTTCATTCAGTGAAATGTGAGTGAATGCTAATTTATTTAAATGTAATAAGAGGGTTGTACACACATGAATAATACATTTTGCCTATAGTTGGACTTTTCCGGTTACTTTATATTCTGCATTTAAATCTGTACTTTGTGTTGATCACAGAGTTGATTTTTAAATTGAACCTCTCTGCACTGATCTCCTGTGCGTAAAAATGACCAGTTTTCCTCCAGATGTAGATATGGATATTCTGATGTCACTTCAAGGCAAACTGAGTTGCTGCTATATTAGCTGCGACTACTTCTTTTTCACTTTGATCACAAGAGTAATTGGATTAATCTAATTACACGCCTAGTAGAATATTACACTTCATGTACACACTGTGAGTTTTGATGGAGCTGATTGTCATTTGCCTCTGGCTGCTGATGTGAATTCCATCATAAGAATGGTCACACGAGCATCTTAAAAATAATTACTGCTTGATTATGGTCATATTAAGTGAATTGATACTGTGATAAGACGTGAATTTTGATGAATGCTGATTGCCTCAGGGAAAACAAGCAGATAATTATTTGCTCCAGCCAGAACTTCAGTATGCCAAATACTGGGAATAATAACTGAAGGAACAGCTTGATCAAATTATTCTCAAACTCCAACTACGTGCCATAATCGGATTGCGGCGTGCCCAAAAACCTGAGTGAATGGGAGTAGGTGTAAACAGTGCCCGTGGGGCTTTTGGGAGTTCATATTCTGTGTCACAGCAATCGATTTTAAATATATGTTTGAATTATAGTCGCACTTGGGGCGGCTGCGGCTCAGGAGGTAGGGTGGGTCGCCTTCCAACAGGAAGGCTGCCGGTTCGATCCCCGGCTACGCCAGCCTACGTGCCGAAGAGTCCCTGGGCAAGACGCTGAACCCCAAATTGCTCTCGATGCATCATCAGAGTGTGAATGTGTGCATGATAGTCAAATGCGCTTAGAATAAATTGCTGTGTGAATGGGAGACTGAGGCTTTAGTAAAAATATGAGTGCTCAGTTGGAGTAGAAAATCGCAATATGAGTACCATACTTCTGAATTATAAAGAACAGTCTTGTTGTTAAATAGGTTTGACAGTGAATGCGGCTTGTATGTTTTTTTTGATGAGTTTTGTACTCCTCACCCAGCAACTGTTCAGTGTTCTCTAAAGAAGGAAATGAAACTAGACAACAAAATATTGTATAAGTCTTAAACCGCTGTGTTTTATTAATACTGTATGACAAAGGTGACACATTATTCTGTCGGCGATCAAGTGTGATGATCATCTAATGAGTCTCCACCCAAAATATGCACAAAGTCAAGTTGATTTTTGCTATTTTTTGTTTTCAGAAGAAGCATTACTCCTAAAGAGTATTGGCCCAGATTGTAATGTTCACAAAATGACTGTTTGCATGTGCCCCTCTGTCTATACATAAATACCACCATTAGGAAAGGACGAGGGCTGTGGCGTAGGCGTACCATCAGGGCCTGGTGGGTGATAATAGGCAGTAACCTGGTTTGCCAGCATGATAGATAACATCTGATTTCTACAAGCGGAAAATTTGACAGTTAATTCACAACGTTCCACTGTCATTCCTGTATTAGCTGTTCCTGTCGTGATGACAGATTTGAAATGGTTCTGTTCTTGTAGATGGTAGACCTGTGGCTAATAGTGCTGTGATAAATTCAAATATCACTCTGCCTCACATGTTGCATACCGCTTGTATTCTGTTACATGGTGTTATTGGTCATTATCATGGGGGATTGATATAGGGATACCAAATACTGCTATCGTATTATATAGATTGCAAAAGAAAATTGAACTTTTTAGTACAAGAATAATGGAATCAGTTGCTTTTTCAGTCACCTGCAAAGTCTACGTATGACTATTTTCAATTTTCACTTGCTTAAGGGGCTGCATAATTGCTTGGTTGATGAAGATCACTATATTTTCACAGTTTTGTGGGAGTTTCATAACAAAATATAGATGTAGATTAGCATACATAAGATCAGCCTTGATTAAAGTCTGAAATGTATAGGGATTCAGTAGCCAAAATATGCTTAATTGCCAATTGGAGTTGGAGGTTTTGGCTTGTGTGTATCAGTTTCCGGTTGAAACTCAGGCTTATAGTTGGCAGCAAATTGCTGAGTGAGGAGGCCAGGAGTATGCATGATTAGAACAGTAAGAGTGGCATGTTTCCTTTTCAAATAGGGAACAACAAATTAATGCCAAGAGCTGCCAGAGGCTTGTGATTTCTAATGCTAAAGTGAGACAGTCAGCTACAATTACAGGATAATGCTAAGTGCTTCTTAAATGCTGTTTAAAATTTAGATAAAACATCGAGCTGCTGTATAAGTAGAAGGAGTATTTTTGTAGTTGTAGTCATTGTCTCGTCTCGTCTCGTCTCGTCGTCTACCGCTTGTCCGGGGGTCCGGGTCGCGGGGGCAGCAGTTCGAGAAGAGAAGCCCAGACTTTCCTCTCCCCAGCTACCTCCTCCAACTCTTCAGAGGGGACACCCAGGCGCTCCCAGGCCAGCTGGGAGACATAGTCTCTCCAGCGTGTCCTGGGTCTTCCCCGGGGTCTCCTCCCAGAGGGACGTGCCCGAAACGCCTCCAGTGAGAGGCGTCCAGGGGGCATCCTGATCAGATGCCCGAACCACCTCAACTGGCTCCTTTCGATGTGGAGGAGCAGCGGCTCTACTCTGAGCCCCTCCCGGATGACTGAGTTCCTCACCCTATTTCTAAGAGTGAGCCCAGCAATCCTGCGGAGAAAGCTCATTTCGGCCGCTTGTATTCGAGATCTCATTCTTTCGGTCATTACCCAAAGTTCATGACCATAGATGAGGGTTGGAACGTAGATAGACCGGTAAACTGAAAGCTTTGCCTTGGAGCTCAGCTCCCTCTTCACCACGACAGATCGGTA
>VUQH01058096.1:0-12903 GCA_015106775.1 Etroplus canarensis
CGCTGGTTTGAGCGGGGAGTCAAGGAAGCCATATACGTGAAAAGGGAAAGACCGTCTCTGAATCGAGGAGGGGGCCTAAGGGTACATCTTTCGCCATCTTACAATGCGGTGATTGCAGCCATTCCCCAACTCTCTGTGGATGGTACTCATGGCCTTTGATCAGTGGGCCTCATCGGGGGTTGTTTGATCAATTGTCATAAGAATTTGCATTTTAATGGCTAAGGAACTGACCAGCCCATTGTCCCCCAGTGGTGATAGTTTCACTCAGTAGTGATAGTTTCAGTCATTATGCAAATGTACTGTTTATAAGGTTGGGGAAACCTGCAGTCAGTTGAGACTGAAGAAGTCACTTGGATGAGTGATGAAACGTTTCTCCCACGGAAAACCCTACGTCCAGATGAACAGAATCAACTTTTGAGGCTGTTTTCTATGTTATTTTGTGAATAAAATATTCATTTATGAGAATTGCAAATCACTACATTGTGTTTTTATTTATATTTTATGCAGTCTCTGAACTGCATTATAATGTCTCCAGATTTTACAGTGAGTCTAATCATTTAGTTTGGAGGTTAGTGTGGCAGAGGTGAAGCAGATAAAAGACGGACTGTGTGTCTGGCAGGGGCCAAAGCTCACTGCTGATTATTTTAAACTGTTACTGATTATCATCAAATCCTATAACACCCTTTTACTGTTGTCACATTTTCTTCTTAAACTCACAATTACTTTGGTTGTTTGTCACAAACAAAAAACAGATGAGGTTTCTTTACAGCTGCTCTACATCACTGATCCTTCTGCATGCAGGTAAGCTTTTTCCGTTTTGTTACTGCTGTTGTTGCCGAAGCACCATTCTTGTAAGATAATGGATGTGCTGATGTGCTGCTCTGTCATGGGAGGGGGGGCTGTGCTTAGGTCTGGCTGGCATCCTGCCATCCACTCAGCCTCTTACAGTTCCTACTCTGGCACCATCATTGATAATAGTAAATGTGACAGCAAAATGGAAGCCTCTTCATTACAGTGTCATCGGGTTTTGGTACAAATCAAAAAAGCCTTGGAAAGGATGGTCGGTGCATTGTGCAGTTTGTGAGTGAGTAAATGCTTCATTATTGCATTAAAGGCTTCACAGTTTAAACACGGTTGTACAGGATGACCCACACCAGCTGTCACTTGTGGCATTTGTTGCTGTTTGATCGATTAATCTCCCCAAAATTAAGAATTAAAGTTACGGATAAAAACAAATTAAATGTACTTGGATGTACCAAAGCATTAAGAACCTGAAGATTTCGTTAGCAAAGATGTTTTATAAATTGTGGGAACAACAAAATCTCTACCCATACAAGATATAAATAGTGGCCACATTATTAGATGGACCCCTGCCTATATTGTTCATTTCCTGCGTTGTCTGTTGAGAAACTACAATTGACTATGATCACCTAACAAACACAGCTGAATTTCCAACATAGCAACAAAAAGTAAACATCATATCTTTGCATAATTTGAGCAAAGGTCACAATTGGGGGATGATAAAGGTGTGCATAACAAAGTTGCCACTGAGTCCATATGCAAGATGATTTTGAAGGTTATAGGGTTAAACAACGGGATGTGATTTCTGTCAGTCTATTTAAATAATGTATTGGTCTGCCTCCAGATTTGCCTCAGATGTAAATGCCACCGAGAGGAGATGAATGGGAACGTTGCATCAAGATAGGCATCTGGGGTAAAGTCTCTGCCAAGTAGCACCTAGTGGTCTTCCTCTGACAAATTAGCAAGCTGAATAACACCAGACGGTGTACATGCACAACAGCAGAAAATTTCTTCATATAGGCCCATTAATAATGAATTTATTGTGAAGACCGGGCACAGTGTGGTCAACTTTCTGAGCTAACAAGCTATCCCTGAAACCAAGTCAGGTAAGTTAGCCGCGTGTTGCTAGAATAGACTATAGATAAAAGACAGACATATTTTGCAGGTCTGAAACATAAAGCCGATGTGAAAAAGCCTTTAATATGCATTCTGTTCAACAGCCAGCACAGGCGACTCCTCTACCTGCAGAAAAAAGTCTGATTGTGTATTAGTCTATGTAAAAACAGCACTGTGGCTCCACAGATTGACGACCTCAGCAAACAATTTTCTCTCACCCGCTAGTTAAGTCTTTAAAGATAAAATGATGCTAATTTTCATAAATTATGGCCCAGTAAGAGTCAAAACGGACGGAAAAGGAGGGCCTATCAATCACAAGGCAGGCAACTATCTTGTAATTGAAAGACCGTCCTTCAAATCCTTTTGACTTTATTTTTTCATTAATACGGAAATGCAGGCACCAAAGTGCTCCAAACCCTAATCAGAACATGAATTTTCAAAGTATCTCTCTTCTGCCATTGCTTTCCCATCATCATCTCAACTAGTAGTGGCAGAAGGCTTTCCCTTCCTACTAGAGATCACTTCCTGTTCAAACAGAGCTCTTCTTCCCCACAATCACCGAGCTGTTACTCATAGGGGCTCATCAAATGGATGCGACTCTGTCTTTAATATTTTAGACCTAACAAGATGGCTATTGTTGTGACCTGCATCTATATAAATAAAAATGTATTGAATTGAAGTGCATTATATTTGTATCACAAAAATAGGTCCACCAGACAATCAATTAAAACAAGAACAATATGCCCTCATCAGTGAATATTTAACATTACACACACACATAAAACGATGCCTGCATCTGGCAATCTGTTGAAAATGAAATGGAGCTGTGTCTAAAAAACCCTCAAGATATTAACTTTTTGAAGATTTCATTAATCTTGATAAAGAGAGACAAATGAAAACACTTTAGGGGAGAACACCGTGCTCTTAAGGATTATCTGCAACCTCAGGTCAAGCAAACTAATTTGCAGAGTTTGCACTGGTTCTCAGTTCTCAGTGGAACCTTTGAGCACACGCCCAATAGCAACCTTCATTCCTGGCATAATGGGAACCAGTAATGTTGGATGGTGGAGAATGCCACATGTTGTAACCAGAGAACAAGTAGATGGAGAGAATGACAGCGTAAGCCAGTCCGCCGCCTCCTACTACACACCGGTTCCTTATTGTAAAGCCTGACTGCACAGTGACAGACAGCTACACCAAACACCTCAGGAATTAATAGAAAGAAAGTGAAAATTAGAACAGGTTTAATGAGCATCCTGCCAGCCTCAGGAGCCCTGTGGGCTTTGAGAGCACATATAAGAGATTAATTCAATGACACCTCCAACTCCTTTGGGGATTTAAAAAGACTGAAATGAGTCTAATGCTGATTAAACTGTGGAACTGATGGTATGGACCGTCAACAAAAGTGCAGAATGTGTGACCTTTCCGTGGGCTATTTAGGCGACCCCCATTAACAAGCAAAGAGGTTTGTTTTTCCCAGTCAGGGTATCAAATGTCAGACATGCCGCTGTCTGGGTGCCATTTTGATCTTCCCTGGACAATCTGAGAAATACCTACTGGAAGGTGATGCAAAAACCAGCAAAAACAGACGGTGTTTGCACATCCTGCTCTATAATTCGGGTATTTGCAGGACAGGGGAGACCAAAAAAAAAGAAAAAAGTGTTGTTTTCATATAGCCAATAAAATGTTGACTGTAAATCAGAATCCACACACTACTTTAATACCTTTGATGAGTTTTGTAATTATCTCTGGAGAAATGAAATCAAACTATGCTTTATATCCCACATTTCCAGTTATTTTGGACAACCAATCTACCATAAACTGCAGTAATCCAACCTATGAGAAAATAACTGTTGTCTGGTTGCAGTGCACTTACATCACCTTGAATGCAAGAGTGAAAAAAATGTAATCTCTAACCCAAACAAGGAAATTACAGGGCGTTTGCCTGATCCTTTAATTTGACTGGACATACAAGTGTGTGAGCTGGGATTTCTGTCAAGTATTTTGGGTAGAGAAACAAAAAGAAAACTCAGCGGGTAGAGCTGGCTGGAAAATTAGTCATCTCTATCAGCTATATTGGCAGGCACCCAGTCAGTGCTGAGATCGTATACTTAATGTTAACTGTGAGAACACCGGAGAGAAGACAACAGCTTGATCTGCCATTGAAAATAACAGACAATAACATTGTAAGACCTACCCACGGTGGCAGCTCAGTGGTTGGCACATTTTGCCTCGCTACTCTGTCCTCCTGGTCCAGGAAGGCTAAGGCACGATTTATCCTGTAGTCCTTCTCGCCATAGTTCTTCCTCCAGTAGAAAAGCAATGCAAGTCCAATCAAAACCCAGCTGAAGCTGAACTCAAAGTATCCCAAGATGTAGATGGGGAAGATGATGGCAAAAGTCTTGGCAAAGTTAATCCACATTTGAGTGACATCTGTCAGAGAAGACTGCTGCTCTTCCGCCAGCTCTTCTGGGGAGAGAGGTGGGCCCACAGTGTTCACCGGGGTGCTGGGAGCTGAAATGGGGCCATTGGCCCTGGCACCCTGTCCCGCTGAACTGTCCATCCCGTTACTCATTTCCCCTCTGGAAAGACAGTAAATTACAGCAAATGTTAGTGCCTTTTCACACACTACAGCAGCAGAAGCAGACAAGGCCCTAACTGTTTGCTTACTACAAAGAAAAGGCCTCATGGCTGCAATATTTCCATCCTCACAAGCCACATGTCAAATGATAAAAGCACACAGACTGTAATCATGCCCACAGGAATAAAATAACTCTGAGCTTGAAAATGTCACAACAAACTAATTAAAGATTCCCACGAAAAACCACAAGAGTTCAGTGGGTATTTTTATCAGGGCTTGACTTGAATAAGTAACAACTGCACAGAGGTGAGAAACGTTTTCCTTCCTGTGAAATAAGGAACACATTAACAACAACAACAACAACAACCACTGTCTTGATGTTCAATACTCAAATTTGGAAGACAAAATATGCATCCATAAACTAATCCAGAGACCCCGCTTTGTGGCAATTTCTCTTCAATAAGCAGGCTGTAAAAACACAAATACAAATACACTAAAGCTGCAAACTAATCCACATTAGATGAATGGGTACAATATGAGAAGATACAATTCTGGTCCGCACTGCAAATCAATACAGGCTGCAGGCTAAGTTGTCATTTCTGTCAATGTTTTTTTTTTTGTTTTGTTTTTTGTCATACAAAACTCCTTTACAAAAACGCCCACTTTTGCTCCTGAGAAAATGGGCAACAGTGCGCACTAGAAACAGTTGAATTTAATATGTCCTGAAAAAGAAGTAGTCTCACTCCTTAATTCGGCATGCATTCAGTACACCTACAGGCATTTTAACACAAGTATTTCAACTTTGAAAACTGCCCCAGTCGTCCTCCCTTCAGTCTTCTGCTGCCAAAACACGCTGAAGTGGATGGCACCGACGAGTGTGAAGAGCTTACTAAAGTACAGGATGTACTGGAAAATGTACAGTTTCATTTAACTATATGTGCGCCGAATGTAAGATCGCCAACGATTACATCCGAAACGTGCTTACACGATTGATTTAACTGTGAATAAAATGGCTGTTAAATCGAGTAAGTCTTAATTGCCACCATTTTTAAACGGAGTCTGTCGTGACGCCACAAAGTGACACGTATTAGGGCTAGGACTTCAGCACTCCAGCACTGCGAGCAACATACGCCAACGGGAAGCAACTTCTCTTCCTTTGCTAAAGGAGGAAAGGTCACACTCACCGGTCTCCACCTGCGACATTCGCTGCTCCCTGAAAAATGAACTAATAATCACTTTCTCAGCTTCGTCCACTGCATGCCGGGCAGCTAAACTCTCAACAGCCCTCCTCCCTTCTCAGCACATCCTACTGTGAGGGCGACCAGTCCGTCTCAGTCAGCCTGCAGGAAACTGTCATCGCGGGAACGAGGTCAGCCTCCGTCAGGGAGGGAGCTTCAAACCGCACCGCACAGCAGCGCACCAGGGCGCCATCTGGTGGTTCACTCATGCACAATGAATGAAAATTATTTTGACTACTATTACTTATTTTAAAAAAAGATAATGAATTCACAATTCACGTGGAATGGTGTGCATAGAGAAAGTGAAAAATATTTTATTTTTATATGTAGGTGTTTATATGTCTCTCTCTCTATATATATGTATATGTGTATGTGTGTGTGTGTGTGTGTGTGTGTGTGTGTACATATATATATTCATATACACACCTACATATAAACATAAAATAATTTTCACGTTCTCTATGCACACCATGCTACATATATTTATTTATTTATATATTTATGTATATTTACCAGACTTCATACTTATATTTACCGTTCTGCATATCAAACTGTTTAACACACTGTATATCTGGATTTATGCACATATATTTATATTGTATTTCATATTAATACTTAATGTGTACTTAACGGAGTGTATGCAGCAGAATTAATTTCCCCTCGGGGCTTAATAAAGTATTCTGATTCTGATTCTGATTCTGATATTTTTTTTCTACAACTGAAGGAAAAATAAAGGGGGTCATACAGCTCCAGTTCCAAAAAGGTTGGGGCTCCTTACAAAACAGAAGGTAAAACACAATAACATGATTTTAAATCTCATAAAATAATATTTCATTCACAAAAGAACATAGAAAACATATAAAAAGTGAGACATTTTACTATTTCTGTGAAAAATATTAGCTTATCTAAAAGTTCAGACAAGGGCAGCAAAAGGCTGGAAAAGTATGTCCTACTAAAAAGGAACATGTTGCAACTAAATGAAGTTAAATGGCAACAGGACAGTAATGTGATATAAAAAGAGCTCCTTAGAGAGGCAGAAGTAAAGATGGGCAGAGGCAGAGTCTACAAATTGTGGAGCAATTTCAGAATAAATTCCATCATCTACAGTACATAGTATCATTACAAGATTCAGAGAATCTGGAGACATCTTTGTGTGCAGGGGACACGGCTGAAAACAATATCAAATGCTGGTGATCTTCAGGCCCTCAGAGGGAACTGCATTGCAAACAGGTATGAGTCTGTCATGGAAATCACTGCAAGGGCTCAGGAACACTTCCAGAAATCATTGTCTGTGAACAAAGTTGGTTGTGCCATCCACAAATACAGATTAAAGCTCTGTCGGGCAAAGAAGGCGCCATATGAAAACATGTTCCAGAAATGTCACCGTCTTCTGTGGGCCAAAGCTCATTGAAAATGGATTGAGACAAAGTGGAAAACTGTCCTGTGGTCTGACGAATTGAATTTTTAAAATTCTTTTTGAAAATCATGGACGCTGCATCCTCCATACTAAAGAGGAGAGGGACAATCCAGCTTGTTATCAGTGCTCAGTTCAAAAGCTTGCGTCTCTAATGGTATGGGGGGTGCATTAGTGCCTGTCTCGCACATCTGGAGTGGCACCATCAATGCTGAAAGGTATATACATGTTTTACAGCAATATATGCTCCCCTCCAGATGACATCTTTTTCAGGGAAGGTCTTGCATATTTCAGCAAGACAATGCTAACTGACATACTGTAGTGATTACAACAGCATGGCTTTATAGTAGAGGAGTCTGGGTGCTGGACTGGCTTTATTTTAGCCGATGAAATATTAAAACTTTTTTCTTAAGTTAGGTGTGTAGGCCATAAATTTTTACAAATATAGAGTATAAAGAATAATTTAAGGCAATAATAATCATTGGTCATTTCCATGTTCATAGTCTTGTAGTTTTTTTGTCAAAGTCACAGGGAGACACTGGAGGTGGACAGAAGAGCTCCATGCTGCTCTAGAGCTGCAAGTTCGAGACTCCTGACTGAAGCCACATTTGAATATAGCCTGCAATAACCAAAATAATTTTCTATCTCTATAGTTCTATAGATTATATATAGTCAGGTGAAAAAGAAAGTGTTCATAGGGCTCTGCTTTTCTATGAAAAAATAAGTACACCCTTATTGCTTCCATAGTAATTATGAGGCTAAGTAGCAGCCAGTCAAATGCACATGAAGAACTGGCAATCAGCCAGTGTGGCTATCTACAAAAGCAGTCTGGCGCATGCACTCAGAGAAGCTTCAAAAAACTCAAGAGCTACATCTCAGACTCTACAGGCCTCAGTTAGCACGTTAGATGTTAAAGGTCATGACATTAAAATTAGAAAAAGACTGAACAAGTACAGCTTGTTTGGAAAGGTTACCAGTAGAAAGCCTCTTCTCTCTAAAACAAACATGGCAGCATGGATTAGATTTGTAAAGTTGCATCTGAACAAACCACAAAGCTTCTGGAACAATATCCTTTGGACAGACAAGACCGAAGTGGTCATGTTTGGTCATAAAGCACAGCACCACCTTTGGAGAATACCAAACACAGCATAGCCGCACAAACGCTTCATAACAACTGTCAAGCACAGTGGAGGAGGGGTGAAGATTTGTGCTTGTTTTGCAGCCACAGGACCTGGGCACCTTGCAGTCATCGAGTCAACCATCAACTCCCCTAAATACCAAAGTATTTGAGAGTCAAATGTGGTGGCCATCAGTCCAAATGCTGAAGGTTAGCCGGAACTGGGGTCATTCAACAGGACAATGATCCCAATCACAGCAGAAAAATCTACAACAGAATGAATGAAAGAGAAAAGAATCAAGGTGCTGCAACAGCCCAGTCAAAGTCCAGACCTCAGCCTGACTGAGATGCTGGTATGGGACCTCAGGAGAGCTGTGCATTAATAAAAGCCTGCAAACCTCAATGAAATGAAGCCATGTTGTAAAGAAGAGTGGGCCAAAATTCCTTCACTCCTCCAAACAAGCCATACTTGTTCATTCTAATTGTACTGTCGTGACCTTTAGCACTTAACATGCTAACTGAGGCCTGCAGAGTCTGATATGTAGCTCTTAGATTTTTTGTAACTTCTTTAAGCATAGCACATTCTGACTCTTTGAAAGATCTTGTGAATAATCTTTCTCACTGCAGAATGATGGACTTCAAATAGTTTGGAAATGGCCTTATAATCCTTGCCACATTGAGCAACAATTGCTTCTCTACGATCGTTGTTGATGTCTTTCCTCTTTGTCATTGTATTGACACACACCATATGATCCAGACCAGCAACCTACCAAAACCTCTGCTTTTACAGAGGTGCTCACACTGACTGATGATCTATTGCTGCACCTGGCTGCTAATTAATAACTCTTGAGTCCTATAGAAGTGGTAAGGGTGTACTTACTTTTTGACACACCGTGCCTGCATTCGACCTTAGTTTTTCATTAATATATAATGACACTGTGTAATATATCATGTGCTGCTGTTCATCTGAGGTTGTATGTACCGAATTTTAAGACCTGCTCAGGACGAACTGATTTTTGTTTATTATGTCTTACATAAATCCTAAGAACTGAATGAAAGTACACTTTCCTTTCACATTACTGTGTGTAAAGTGTTATTTTTTTCATATTATTCATTGATATATGTGTATGTTATTCATCTTTGTGTTTTTCCCCCTCTGGACCACAGACATGACACTGATGCAACAGATGTAGAAGTGATGCCATGTTCATTCTTGCAGCAGTAAATCCCTTACAAACAGATAAGGAAGCTGCCCAGATATTTTAGGAAAGATCATTTTAGTAACATCCCAAGGCTCACATTTAAGACATTTAAAACTGTGCACATCATCTGTGCCTACAAACTTGGAAAGCAGACTTTGCACAATAACCATTTCCCCACTAGGGGTCATAAAAGTATTTTTAAACTATAGCACCATGGCCACTGTAGAGTCTGCTCACATCAGCTTGATTTGAATCTTAAGAAGAATGTAGACAACCTGGTATGTGGTGATAAAAATCAAACTAAGAAGAATTGCTATAAATCCTTCCTTATTTTAAGGGAAGGAGAGCCTATCAGTGGCTAGATTCAGTCACTACAACATCCAGAATATCCAAGGACACAGTGAGTTACATCAGCAAAGGACAAAAAACAAGAACATTTCACACAATGCCATGAAAATGCTTTGTTATGTTGTTTAAATGAACTTAAATCAAGCACAACCACTTTGATTGGTTTTCTGCTCAAAACTTTCCTGACATACACTATGTGGACAAAAGTATCTTAATCATTGAATTCAGGTGGTTCGTTCAGTCCCTTTGCCACAAGTGTATAAAATCAAACATTTGCAATCTTTACAAAAATTAGGGGAAAAAAAGTGGGTCATTCTGAAGAGCTTGCTGAATTCAAGTGTGGTATTGAAATAGGATTCCACCATTGCAGCAAGTCAGTAAATGAAATTTCTTTCCTCCTAGATATTAAGTAAGCGGTATTGTTACAAATTGGAAATATTTAGGAACCATAGCAACTCAGCCGTGAGGTAGAAATTACAGAGTGCAATTGCCAAGTCCTGAGGTGCTTAATGTGCAAAACTCATCAATGCTCTGCTGACTCGATAATTGCAGAGCTCCAAACCTACTCTTGCATGAATATGAGCACCAAAACTGTGTGGTGGGAGCTTTAATGGGTTTCCATGGCTGAGCAGCTACATCGTATGGAGTGGTGTAAAGCGCGCCATTGGACTCTGAAGCAGTGGAACCATGTGCTGTAGACAAAGCGCACAAGTTGTTTTTCTGGGGTCTGTCAGGGCCCCTTAGTCCCAGTGAAGGGAAATGCTTCAGCTTACCAAGACATTTTGGGGAATTCTATGCTTTCAACTTTGTGGGAACAGTTTGGAAAAGGCCTTTTTCTATTCCAGTATAACTTTGCCTCAGTGCACAAAGCAAGATCCATTAAGGTATGGCCGGATGAATTTGGTGTGGAAGAACTTGACTGGCCCACACAGAGCCCTGACCTCAACCCCATCCAACACCGTCAGGACAAATTAGAAGGGAGACTGCGAGGCAGGCCCTCTCGTCCAACATCAGTGTCTGACCTCGCAAATGCTCTTCTGGATGATGGGGGAAAATTTCCCACGGAATTACTCTAAAATCTTGTAGAAAGCCTTCCTAGAGAAGTGGAAGCTGTTATTACTGCAAAAGGAAGGACCAATTCCATTTTAATGCCTATGGATTTGTTATTAAGTCTCCTGTAGGTGTAATGTGTGTGTGACCAATATTTTCGTCCATCTACTGTATGATAATCAGTCAGAAGAGACACTTATTAAAAAGAACACATAACATACATCATTTATATAAATTACTGTATATGATTTCATTGTGTCAACCTTAGTTGCTGTTTTTAAAAGGTGATTTAACTGCATAATGTGTAAAATAAAAATGTAAAGCCAAGTTAGTAAAGTTTCATGAAATTTAAAGAAGTTCAAGAAAATTTAATTTCTGATACATTGATGATGGTTTACATCATTTTAATGTAATGAATATAATTAATGATTAAGGCCCATCTTAACATGCATTAAAGCAAAATGGCATTTTTTAACAGCTTAAAAGTAAAGTCACATTAACTCAGAATTGCTAAACCTTATATTAAATCAGTGAAAAAAGTGACTCGATTCCCATTTGATGCATTACAATGTGACACAACAGTAATGTCATGGTGCATGCATTATTAAGATGTAATAAATTATGTATGATACAGTCACACAAGCAGTGGGAATGAGAAAAGAAGTGGATTTTGATTGGATGTTCAGTTTTCTCATGTGTGTAGGTGTATGTGTATGTGCAGGTTAGGGGAGATGACCAGAGAGAAGAAAAAGACTTTTGAAATAATGAGAAGAAAGTCATCAATGTATAATTGCTCAGAAAAGCACCAGGGGTAAGTCAACAGATGATGTAAAAAATAAAATCACCAAATGCGACTAATGCACAAGGATGAGTTTTCAAGTTTTAAAAATGTTAGGTCAGCTACATGTGCATGATAGTAAATACAAAATGGGATCCTAGAAGCACATTAAAGGTGACACAGAATCACTTATTTTTGGTACTGTAACTTCTTTTCTTCATCATGTGCTTCTTGTGGGATGCTCCAATCAGTGGTTCCTAAACCATCACTCAGAGGCTCCTTTGCCTTAAGAGACCTTTTCCTGAAAGACAGTGTGGTTGTGCATTGTCTCTGGATCTGTGGCTTGAGTAGGACCAGACTGTGATCCTTACGGGACCCTCATGTTAACATATGAGAGATCTAATGTCCCTCAGTCCTTGCCGGTGAGGCAGGTTACAAACTAGTGGAAGTTTGGTAGAATGGAGCCTAAAATCACACAGCTAAAATCCCTTTGTTTGTAGTCTGGTAACAAATGATGTCACATGCAGTTTCAGCGCTTGCTCATGGAGGGACGTAAACACAAACAACAGTGGTGTGGAAGAACTTCCAAGGCATGTAATACGGTCTGAGACCTACCACCAGGAGCTCAGTGTTCTTGTTACACATGAGCTCCTTCAGTGTAACATGCCCCTGGTTGCACACTCTGGTGTTAACCAGCAGTGCAAGTCCTCCTCCTTTCCATTTGCCACTTTGTTTTCAGACTCTGTCATTTAAGACCGCTAATAAAATTAGTTTAGCTATTAGACTTTAGCTAGATCTGACAACATGATGTGCATGTAGGCCAGGTAAGCATCCATTTTACAAGCAGTGTCTGTCTACCTACCTGCACTCTGTTCAAGAATGTTTTCAAGCCTAAAGGTACCTTCGGCGGCTCCCTTGTATTTTCCCTTAGGGGCCGCTACAGCAGGTCAATTGTTTTTTTTTCCTTTCTCCAATATGTTTATTGTCTTTTTCAAAATTTTTTCACAAACACATAACATATACACATACATACATATACACACTACACACACAAACTGCATACCCTTGCATCATTTTTCAATTTGAATAAACGTAAAAGAAAAAAAAATTAAACAAATAAATAAATAAATAAACTAAAAAAAGGGGGGAGGGGGGGAAGAAAGAAAGAAAGAAAATGGGGGCTACATTTTACAGCATTTGCAAATCATTTCAGAAAAATCTAGCACTTTCATTTATCATGATATTCATGTATGGTTCC
>VUQH01058097.1:0-18458 GCA_015106775.1 Etroplus canarensis
TTCCCTTTCACTCTTGCTGCTATCCTTCTGTCACAAAGCACCCCTGACACTTGTCTCCAACCACCTCACCCTGCCTGCACTCTCTCCTTCACCTCTCTTGTGCTCTGCCCTTTTTTTCAGATAGTTGATCCCAGGTATTTAAACTCATCCACCTTCACCACCTCTGCTCCTTGCATCATCACCGTTCCACCTGCCTCCCACTCATTCACACACGTACTCTGTTTTACTGTTACTGACTTTCATTCCTCTTCTCTCCAGTGCATACCTCCACCTCTCCAGGCTCGCTTTCATCTGCTCCCAGCTCTCACTACATCACAATGATCGTGTCATCTGTGAACATCATAGTCCACGAAGACTCCTGCCTGACCTCATCTGTCAATCTGTCCATCACCATTGCAAACAAAAAGGGGCTCAGAGCTGATCCCTGATGTAATCCCACCCCCACCTTGAGCCCATCTGTCATTCCTACTGCACACCTCACCACTGTCTCACTGTCCTCATACATGTCCTGCACCACCTTTACATACGTCTCTGCCACTTCTGACTGATTCATATATAAATGCATTAACTTTTCTTATATTTCTATTACTTACTTTAGTGTAGTCTATGGCAGGCTGTCATTGAGAAGGCTGTAAAACTGACTGTTTCAGGCCTCTGACTCAGATCAAAGAGTCTCATGACGCGATCCATTCTTAACAACAAAATGTTGTTAAAAATTCCCAAATGTATACTTGCTGGCTTTGTAATTTTCACATTCATCCAGCCTGTGGTCGGATGGTTCTGAATCCTCATGTTTTGCATCCCTGATTTAAAGTATTCCAGCTTCTGAAAGACCCTCCCCCCCCCACACACTCCTGGTCCACCTGCACAGATGTTTCCACCAATGCCTGACTGGATCTTTTCTCAGGACTATGCGGGTGTGTGCACCGGCAGCTTCTTCATCCTCATGTTTAACTTGTTAAGGTTGTAAAATTACTGACTTTGGTGATTTCAGAATTAAAAAAAAAAAAATCATAATAAATTAAACGGCCGTGAAAGCCTTGATGGAATCCATCGTTTCTCTGCAGTTTCCTGATGTTTCTGTAAAAAATCTGAACTGAATGTCTCACAAACCCCTTTACCTCCTAGCTGTCATGACTAAAAAAGTGGGAGAAAATTTTTGTTTGATCACCTCAGATGTAAAACATGGAAGCACCGCTCAGAAGAGAAATAAGAGGAAGGAAAATAAGAAATAAGGTGTTATATGAGTAGGTGATGGAGACATGCAGCTTCTAGAGGGTTTGTGTTATACTCACAAAAGCTTCCTCAGAGGTGTACTGCTCAGGGATGGGGAAGTAGTGGTTTATGAGTTTGGACCGGTCCGTCTCCATCTCGATGGCCTTCCACATCACTGAGTTGAGGTCGGCAAAGTTGCTGTTCATATCGATGCCTTCGTAGCTGTAACGTCCCACAGCCCAGCCTGCCAGCTCTGAGCCCTGTGGATTCAAGAAAGAGGGATTTTATGATCATTTGGCACTCGTGTCTGGAGCTGACACTCAGAATCTTGGCCTGAAGTTGGATTCCTGCACCTTTTTGAAGGCTATCTCGTATCCGTCAGGGTTCATGGAGGGCAGAAGGTGGATGCGGGTCTCTTTGACCAGGTGCACTATGCGCTGGTCTCCCCGTTTGTACTCCTGGCAGATGTACTGCATCAGATTGAGCAGAAGCTCCCGGCCCAGCACTTCGTTTCCATGCATCCCTGCAACATACCGGAACTCTGGTTCTCCTGCAAGGGGCGCCAAACGCACAGAGACAGAAATGAGTGAGGAAGGCTGGCTCTGACACATTTATATACCTAATGCTCAACAATCCGTTTAAAATTTAAACGTAAACTGAACAGAAGAAACTCCCAAAATGCTATATAAAAACATTCAACTGTTTTCTTTATGCTTTAGGAAACTACCAATCCGGTGGGTGCAGGGGATCGTATGCAACAACTTGTACTACACCTGCTGGTGTGTGTTTTGAAAGCACAGCTGAAATACATGTAAGTGGTCCACATACTTTACATTCTACTGGCAGGTATCTCTGAAATCTCACACGCTCCTCTCAAAACTGTTTGAGGAGGAGGTCGAGGTCACTTCGCCGCTAACAACACAGAATTCAGCACTGGTGCTCTGAGAGCTGGCTGATCTGGGTTTTAACTAATGATCTATGCAGCCCGTTAAGTTACTGAACAAAGAATATTTGATTATTTTTTTATCTTCTTCCCACAGCGGATCATCCGCTTCCCTCACACCAACCCTCGGCATGTCCTCCTTCACTACATCCATCAACCTGTTAGCTAAATCTTCAACATCCTTTGTCCAGTATGTCCACTAGTATATCTCCTCTGAACATGTCCAAACCATCTCAGCTTTGCCTGTCTGACTTTGTCTCCAAACCATCTCAATCTGATGTGTCCCTCTGATGTGCATACTTCTAATCCTGTCCATCCTGGTCACTCCCAGTGAAAATCTTACCATCTCCAGCTCCACCTTCTGTCGTTTTTTTTGTCCACTATGTCTCCTCTGAACATGTCCAAACCATCTCAACCTTGCCTCTCTTACTTTAACTCCAAACTGCTCAGCCTGCTGAGCTGTCCCTCTGCTTTCAGCATCTAGCGCCACCATCATCATACCATGCATCATAGCAGAGCTCACCACAGTCTTGTAGCCTCCCCTTTCACTCTTGCTTCTGACACTCTTCTCCACCCACTCCACCCTGCCTGCACTCTCTTCAACACCTCTCGTGTACTGTCCGTTGCTTACGCCCAGGTAATTAAAACTCATCCAAAATAGAGAGACACCTGCTTTGTGATTTCCCTGTGTGTACTGTCAGCAGTCAGGAGTAGCCATGGACAAACGGAGAAAAGCAAACTTTGTGGAAGGCGATCGGGTGCCAAAAAAAAGTTGCATCTTGTAAATCACAGCACTTTGCAGTTTGACAGAGGGTGAGGAGTTTGGTCAGTCTGGAGAAGCTCAGAGTAGAGTCGCTGCTCTTCCACATCAAAGGGAGTCAGCTGAGGTGGTTCGGACATCTCAATAAACATCTGATCAGAGTGCCTCCAGGATGTCCCCTTGGTAAGGTGTTTCGAGCACCTCCAGCTGGAAGGAGACCCCGGGGTGGACCCAGGACATGCTGGAGAGATTATGTCTCTCAGCTGGAATGGGAATGCCTCAGTGTCCCACCAGAAGAGCTGGAGGAAGTGGCTGAAGAGAGTGGCGTCTGGGTGCCTATGCTTTGACTGCTGCCTCTGTGACCTGTACCCAGATAAGCAGCCGATGATGGATGGATGGAAGCGTCTGATCTAAAAAGTGGTTTATATGTTCTGTATATTAAGCCTGTTTAGGACCTTTTGGTGCCTGGCTGATGGGAACACATATTAAAACATGTTTGAGATGATGTTCTTGTTATGAATAGATTCTGGTTTCTTTAGATACAAGATTGAAAAGGAATTGTTCGACTTGACCTCTGACTGCAAGATCCCAGTGATGATCAGGGTTCTTAAAACCAGTTATTTGATGCTCTGGCTGGACAGGGCTTATGTGAGTGTTCTAAACTGCACAGGCTAAAAAAAAGAGGGAAATACAGTCCTAAAAGCTAGATTTGCTTATTGTATGTTGTTTCCTTTTCATAACTATAATGCTTTTGTTAATATCCCAGGCAGCAAAAAGCAATATTTCTGATGCTTCCTCTGCTTTTTTAAAAAATTGATCTAATCTCCAAATACACATTCAGACTATAACAGCAGCATCAACAGTACCAAAAATAACTTTGAGCAAACAAAATGCATAAAACTGAGGTCACAACGCTGATGAAGTTACATAACTAAATGAGGGAAGTGGCTGAGGGTTTCACTATGAATCCAGTCCTCCAACTGTAACCAAAACTGTACAGAAAACTTGGATCTAAGATCGTAACCAAACCAGCACTGGTCTGTGGAAAAAAGACTGTGAGGTGGACTCAGCAGACTTGAGGGGAAAACTGATATTTTCCTTTATGGACGTTGCCAATTATCTGTAAACGTCTCATAAATGATGCCGGACGGGGTCACGAACGTCAGTGAGACAAGCTGAAATGTCCTCTAGCAGAGGTTTCAGCACTTGTGAGGGGATTTTATTAACAACTGAATAGGAATTTGAAGGAGTGGGTTGGCATGGTCTCCCACTCTCCCTCTGCGGGTCCGCGAGGCCTTCACTGCCGTGTGTTTTGGCGGGAAATCCTCTGCGCTCGGCTGCCATGTGGGCCGAGCTTGACGAGGCCAAAGAAAACATTTGTACACCTTTGAGCAAATGAAGGAGAACTCTAGTCCGTTTATGTGTCACACAGAGCCGGGCTGTATGTGGAGAACGGCCGAAAGATACAGCGGCAACCAGCGCGCTGACCCTCTGACCTCTTAGATGACTCTGTGTGAATGCAGTGCATTTATCCCTCTTTGAAAGGATTCCTCCCGTTAGAGGAGAAGCGGCGTGGCAGCACCGCAGCATGTGGAAGATTACAGGTGTAGTTAAAGGAGAATCTCTCAGATGCCAAAGTGCTCATGATGTTAAAAAGAAAGTCTTTCACTGATCTGGATCTCTGTCCTCTAGGGTGAGTTAACTATATGGAGAAAAGTATTAGAGACACCTACAGATTACACCTACTGGCACTTTTATGACATCCCATTCTAAATCCACAGGCTTTAAAGTGGAGTTGGTCCCCCTTTGCAGCGATAACAGCTTCCACTCTTCTGAGAAGGCTTTTTACAAGATTTTGGAGTGTCTGTGGGATTTTTTTTTTTTGTCTCTGTAGTGCAGTGGTTTATACATTCGGTTTGATTCCAGGTGGGGACACAAGCCCCTCCCACCACAGAGGGCTGTGTTGGGAAGGGCATCTGGCTTAAAACCTTCGCCAAATTACCGATGCAGAGCCCAGTGGCAGCATGCTTTACAGCACTCTATCTGATGCTTGGCGCTTGGCGCTCGGTGATGTGAGGCTCGCGTGCAGTTGCTCGGTGATGGAAACCCATTCCACAAAGTTCCCAGTCCACAGTTTTTGTGCTGATGTCAATGACAAAGTAGGTTTGGAGCTCTGCAGTCAGCAGGGTAATGGTTACAACAGTGGCATCCTATCAGTGAGCTCTTTTGAACAACCCGTTCAGACAGCGTGGGTAGATGTTTGATTTTTTTTTTACACATGTGGCAATGGGACCGATTGAAACACCAGAATGAAACCATTAGGGGGAATGGCCCAATACTTTTGTTCATATAAAATAATGGCGGCAGAAGAAGTAGCAAGAAAAGGAAACAACTGTATCGAACGGGCCAACCACAGTCATCGCAGGCCACGTGTAGTTACATCTGTGAGGAGCTGCACGTCAGGTTACACCGTAGGGTTTCGGAAAAGTTTGCAGTTATAACATACCCACTGATTTAATGGTTTTGGTACCAGCTCTTGATTAAGTAATGAATCCAGGATGAAATATGACTGATTCCTTGCGGAGATAAACAGCAGTAAAACCTCAACAAAAGATTTTGCTCTTAAAGCGAAGGCTCATCCCCCCTCTGTCAGCTTTAGTATCTCTCTGTGAGTCTCACCCAGTTCGTGTTTTCCTGGATTGTCAGAGATCTCCATGACGTAGAGCTTCAGACCCGCGTAGCTCTTCCCGATGCTGTAGATGCGGGTGATGTCAGGACACGCCTCATGCACCGACTTCATTAGCTGGGAAAACGACAAAACACGTTTGACCGACAACTGCAATCGTGTTGGAACTATGAAAAGTTTCACCTCTGTTAGAGCGAACATCTGAAAGGTCAACTCTCTTATATCCTTACTGGAAGTGCGCCTGGCTTGTTGCAAAGATGACGCCTGGGCAAAATTGCCGAGCATTAGTGCAGCCGGAAATAAATGATAGAATACAGAATGATTGATGGCTAACAGCAACTTTTTGACTCACTGGAAACGATTTTAATCAGTGGAATTATCTGAAATTTCCTCATTTAGTCAGATCTTCTTTGATCCTTCCGACTGCACTGCTGTTTGGAAAAATATGGATCAAAAACCTGAAACTCGGACCGTGTCAAAAGAAGCAGGAAACGCAGAGAACCGTAAGTTAGATGGCAAAGGGAAAATTTCTCCTTGTCACTAAACATGAGTAAAAGCACTCCATGTGTCCACATCTCATAAGTCAGTCATGTCAGAACTCCGGGTAAGTTCGCTGGAGATGGACGCGAGTTTGTTTTTGCAGGTTGTTTTCTGGCCATCAGATCCAAACAGACGGCTCGCTTCCAGGGAATGACACCTCTGTATATTTGCTCAAACTAACCAGACCACACACTGTGGATGCTTTTTTCAGTCTCTGCACACTAAGAACTGCTAGATTTTTCAACACCAGCGTGGAAGCTCGGCTTAAAAAAAAAAAAAAAAATCTCACATAGAAACAGAAAAGACAAATATGCGTTCATTTGTTTAAGATATCACACGATCACGAGTGTGCCAGGCTCTTTCCTACCTTTCTCATCTCCGTATAGTTGTGGTGTCTGAAGTCCAGTTTGTCTTTGGACTCTGTTGGCTCTGTCTGCCATGAATACATATTCAAAGGATCTGTAAAATGGGAAAGATGTGTCACTGTGGCCAAATATGCATATATGTATGTGCTTTGTGTACGGCAGATTTGGGAGATTGCCTCTGTAACAGTCAAAATGCGATTTAAGTGCAGACTTCAAGCTTTTATTCAAGGGGTTTGACAAACTGCACTGACTGTTTAGAAATTACAGTCATTTTTATACATAACCCCCTATTTTCAGAGGCTCAAAAGTAATGGGACAGAGTACGATTATTTTAAAAATAAGGACTATTTTTAATCCTTTCCAGTCAATGACCGCGTGAAGTGTAGAACCCACGGACATCGCCAAATGCTGTTTCCTCTTTTGAGATGCTCTGCCAGGCTTTTACTGCACCTGCCTTCTGTTGCTGCCCTCAGTTTTGTCTTCAGCGTATCCCATTTCTTTGCCTGGCCAAACTCATGGAGTGCTTTTTGCAGCTCGCTTTGAGTCATCAGATTCGTTCGTCTGAATCTGAGCAGAGAGTAAAGCCCTGCGCGCTTCAGCATTCATCCTGCTGCTTCTGTCAGCATCGCATCAGCATCAGCAAACACTAGTGACCCCGTTCCAATGGCAGCCAGCCATACACGCCCACGCATGGACAGTGCCTCCACTGTGTTTGACAGACGATGCTGTAGGCTTCAGATCATGAGCTGTGCCTCTTTCCTTCTTCATGCTTTTCTCTTCACCTCATTCTGGTCCAAGTTTATCTTGGTTTCGTCTGCCCAAAGCAGGCTCTTTTAGATGTATTCTGGCCAAATCTAATCTGGCCTTCCTGTTCCTGAGAGCAACCAGTGGTTTACACCGTTTCTTAAACCCTCTATATTTCCATTCAAAAAACCACCTCTTGATTGTAGACTTTGACAGGGATGGACCTACCTCCTTGAGAGTGTTCTTGACCTGGTTTTTCTTAACCAAGGAAAGAATTCTGTGCTCATCGGCTTCAGCTGTTTTCCAGGCCTTTTGGTGTTGCTGAGTCGGCCAGTGGATTCCGTCTTTCCTTCAAATTTTCCCAGCTGGGGGTTAATAAAGTTGTTTGTTTGTTTCTAAGAATCTTCTCGATTGTTGTTTTGGCCACCCCTAAAAGTTTTTATTATGTCTCTAAATGTTTAGCCTAATGATGGCCTCCTTTGTTTGCATCTATTTGGACCTCATACTGGGGGTTTCAGTTGGAATCAACTCCAGATCTTTCGTCTGTTTAGTTTGTCATGGAATAATGAGGGAACAGGCCTGGTTGTGAAACTGCTTGTCAGTAAATTGTCCCCTTACTTTTGAGCCTCTGAAAATGGGGGGGGGAATATGTGGCATAAGTGGCAGGAGCGCATTTTTTTTTGACAAACCACTTAAATGAAAGCTGAAAGCCTGCGTTTCCATTGCATGTTGACAGTTTAATTTAAAATCTTCTGTGGTTGTGTACAAAATTGCAGCAAAAAAAATGTGCCGTTGTCCCAGAACTTACGGACCTAACTGTACGCGTGTATCGAACCTGTTTCCAGCTAATGGCTTCCTGTACCTGGGAGAGCGCAGCCCAGCACCTCAGCTCTCAGGCAGACGTCCCCCTCTGTCCCATTCTGATACCACGTCTGCGGGTTGATCCGAATGTAGCGCGCCACTGTGGAAGTGTTGAACAGGGCGAGGACGGGCGTCTCTATGTCTTGGTTTCCTTCAAATATCTGCAGCACAAGGAGGCACGGTTGCTGGCAAACCCTTCATGTTTGTGGCTCGGAATAAAAATAAGAAACCACATTTTTTATAAATGTAGCCAAGATTATTTCAAAGTTCTGACATTTGTTTTAAACCCATTCAACTTTGAACTATTTAAAAAAGAAAGAAAAAGCCAAAATTGCATTAAAATGTAGCACTGTTTGCAAGATCCTTAAGAAAATATTTGACTGCGAGGAAAGCCACACTGCTCTGTCATTGCAAACCAAGAATTTTAACTTGAATTTGTGCGCGCTTGCCATATTTTCCTCACTGCTGAATTTAGATTTTTGCTGCTTTTCACTCCTCTTTGACCACCTGAATTACACTAGACGCAAACAACGAAACCTTGATGTTTAGTAATGTGGCAGACTGTTTGCAAGAAGCCATGTGCAGTAATAAAAAAAAAAAAAAAAGCTGTAAAAAAGCAGGCCTGACACACCGTGCCCAGCTGTGGCTGTCGCACACATGCCAGATGGACCTGTGAAATAAACAAGTCTGACCAAACCTGTTTCGGCATTTTGGGCAACTGAAAGAAGCAAATTTTCAATTTTTTTTTTTTTTTCACAAGCTATCATAAAAAAAAAGGGCATATCATCTTTTCATGTGACTCATGAGCAGCAGTGACCAAACTTTCCTTTACAGGCTTTTGTTGGAATGATGGTAACAGCTTGTGGGTGAATTAAACTCTAATGGTTTTTCCTTTCTTTAGTAACTTTAAGCTTTTACTGGATTCTACTGTAACTTCAGCTATATTGAAAGCTGTCGATGCTCTAATAGAGCAAAAGAGGCCAGGAGCTCAGCAAGAATATAGGCCATTGAATGCATCGCACGCCCTTTACATAAAACTTGGGCATCTCAGAAAGTCAAGGAAGGCCTCATTTTTTAAGTTATGTTTTAACCTGTTTTACGCGTGCAATGAAAAGACATAATACATCAGCAGAGCCAGTTTCAGTCGCCAAGGCCTTTTCCTTTGAACACCACCGGATCCACATTGCACCAGATCCCCAGAGCTCCTCTTGCAGGCGGCGGGTCCACAGGACGGCTGACCCGTGTGCTTCATTCAGTCCAAGCCCCTTCAGGCCCCATGAGCTAAAGCCTGGCTTGCTTATTCAGGAGTGACTCGGAGTAGAGGTTCTAATCCTCTTTATTGTCCCAGAGGAGAAAGCTGTTGTACAGTCAGACACAGCAAGCAACAGGACATGAAAACCCCACCAAGATTTTAAGGCTAGAATGAAGTCACTAAAATGACATTGAGTTACTTAAAATGCAAATGGCAGCCAGGACACATCATATTACTCACACTGTGACAGGGGACAGGTCTGTTGGTGTTCATGAGTGAAAACTTCCTATTAAACCTGCAAGAACCTTTTGCCTTCTGCAACAACGTAAATGCTTTAAGTTGCACTCCTTAAAAAAAAAAAAAAAGTCAAAACACTGTAGGCTGACTCACCCACAAGCTGCTACCTCCATTTTAAGAATCAAACTCTGAAGTCTGATGACCAGCCTAGAAAGTGAAAGATCAAGGTGGAAGGGAAGGATAAGACTTAAAATGTTCACTCACGGCCTCCTCAGTCCCGTTCATACATGGCTTCCAGACCAGTGTATCATTACTGAACTGCACCTTGTAGGTATGCACCACATTCCAGCTGTTTGTGAACAAAACACACAAATCTGTGTAGTAAAAACGACACGTGACACACAGAAAAGTCCAAAATCCAAAATAAAGACCTCATCACATCTAATTTTCCATTTATAGTTCAATCATCTGCAGTTCACAGGAAGAAAACAATGTTAAGATAGAAGTAATATTACATGCAATAATAGTTATACAGTTTCCCCCCTGGGATTAATACAGTATTATTATTATTCTGATGGTTAGCACTTTATATCTGATTAAAGGTAAGGTCTACAGGACAGTAGTGAGACCTGCTATGATGGTGGCACTGACAAAGGCAGGAGGTGGAGCTGGAGGTGGCAGAGTTGAAGATGCTGAAATTTTCACTGGGAGGGACCAGGATGGACATTGGAGGGACAGCTCAGGGTGGGAAGTTTGGAGACAAAGTCAGAGAGGCAAGGCTGAGATGTTCAGAGGAGGGATAGCGGACATGTTGGACAAGGATGTTGAAGATGGAGCTGCCAGGCAGGAGGAGAGGAAGAAGATCACAGAGAAGGTTGATGGATGTAGTGGAGGAGGACATGCAGAGGGTTGGAGAGACAGGAGCGGATGCAGGGGACAGGGTGAGATGGGGGCAGACGACCCTGACTCACGTCAGATTATTGAATAAACACAGATTTTTCACGTTAAAACTAATGAGGTATTTTCACTGATCAAAACTTCAACTCCCTGCACGCAGTCTGAGCCTCCACCAGCACTGACCTCCAGATGGAGTTGCGGCCCTGCAGGATGACACCGGTGAAGCGAGTCAGTTGCCGAGCGTCGACCTCCAGCCACTGCTTCTTATCTCTGTACTGAGCACACCAGGCCCCATCATAGATATCTCCATCCTCTATTCCTGACTGCAAAACACACACGATAAGCACAGCAATAGCAGCTCTCCGTAGACAGTAGCAGATGATAGTTTTTGTTTGCCGTCAGCTGTGCAGTCACCTGGATGTTGAGTCGACCCCGGTGGGGACCCAGGCCTCTGCGCTTGTAGGATGAGGCCCTCAGCTGAGCGTCTTTGACCTTCAGTGACTCCAGACCCAGTGGAGGACATTCTGACACAGCCAAAAGGTCGTTATCAAGCATTTGAAGATAACTTTTATTAATAAATCAGGACAGGAGAGAGTAGAGGAACAAAGCAAGTGGGAGCCAGAGGTAAAAGTGTGAGTTAATCCTACAGTGTTATTAAAAGACCAGCAATTTGAACAGTATTATCAGTTATTGGTCTATGTAGCACAATGCAGTGCAAATACATCATCTTAGTCTTCACTTTTGAACTGTAGACTAATTTTGGATCAGCTAGTGCTCTATTACTGGCAGACAATAACAAGAGACTCAGAATTTGGCCAGGTAATCTTATAGGCATTCATTTATATATAGTCACATTAAAAATACAGTTTTCACAAGGCTCTGTGCAGTTCTGTGAAAAATTAGGTACACCCCACGATTCAGGAGATTGTAGAACCACCTTTATCAGCAATAACTTGAAGTAATGGTTTTCTATATGGCTTTTTCAGTCTCTCGCATCATTATAGAGGAATTTTAGTCCACTCTTCGCCCAATCACATTCGTTTATGCACACCTTTCTTAATCCTAGAACACTAACGTCGCATTATTTTCACCTGACGTTAGTGTCGGGTGACACTAACTGTGGAACTTGTAAGGGTTCTAGGGTTAAGGTCCCACCTTATCAATAAGGTTGAGGTCTGGACTTTGACTGGGCCATTGCAAAACTTTGATTCTTTTCTTTTTCAGCCGTTATGTTGTAGATTTGCTCTTGTCCTTGGGATCATTTGTCCTGTTGCATGACCCAGTTTGGGCCAAGCTTCAGCTGTCAGACAGCTGGCCTCACATTTGACTCTGGAGTGCCTTTTTATACAGAGGAGTTCATGATGGACTCATTAACTGCAAGGTGCCCAGGTCCTACTGTATAGCTGCAGAACAAGCCCAAATCATCATTCCTCCACCACCGTGTTTGACAGTTGGTATGAGGGGCTTGGGCTGATATGCTGTGTATGGTTTTTGCCAAATGTGGTGCTGAGCATTGTGGCCAAACATCTCCACTTTGGTTTCATTTGCCCAAAAGGCACTGTCCCAGAAGTCTTTTGGTTTGCTCAGATGCAACTTTGCCACGCTAAGCTGAGCTTCCATGTTCATTCTAAAGAGAAAGGCTTTCTCCTGCCCATCCTTCCAAACAAGCCATACTTGTTGAGTCTTTTTCTGATTGTACTGTTATGAGCTTTAACATTTAACATGCTAACTGAGGCCTGTAGAGGTGTAGCTTTACAGTTTCTCTAAGCTTTGAACAGTCTGACCTTGGGGTGAATTTGCTGGGACGTCCACGCCTGGGGAGATTGTGGCATTGTGTTAAAACACACCTGAATGCTCCACACCAGCAAACTGCCCAAACTCCTGCTTTTATAGAGGTGCTCACATTGGCTGATGATCAGTTTGAATAGCAGTGCCTGACTGGAAGCAGAAAGGATGTACTTAGTTCTTCACAGGCCTGCACTGAATCTTGTGAAAACTGTCTTGTTCCTGTTAGTGCTGTTGGACGTGGCAGACTGTTGGGAAAGTATGGAAAAGAGGCATTTGTCAGGGCTATTAGTGACCAAATCTCAACTCATCTGTACAAATTATGAGAGGAAACATCAAATGAGGGCTCTCCTAACTTTTGTTCAACCCCGATGGGTTAACAGATTGAGCCAAAGAAGGACGGCAGAAAATCGAGAAAGCTGAACAAGAGACCTGTCCACTGTCCTCTCCTGCTGTATTAAAGCCTCTGACAGACTCTCATTGTCTGCAGGGTTCAGCTGGGTTCAAACCGACTCCTCCTGACAGGAAGTTTCACAGTGTCGGGCCGAGGTACGGCAGCAGCATAAATGAATGCTAAATGTAGGGGGGCATTTCCTGTAAAGACCATTTCTCCCCTTCGCCTTGCAGTCCTGCAGGGTCTCTTTTGAGCTGCTTGTGAGTCAAAACATCTCTTTGTCGGTGCTGACCGCTGCTTTCTTGCCAGACCGCAAATTTCTTCTCAAACTGCTGAGGCTGAGCCAACGAGAGCCGGCAATCTGACAATGATGCCCCGGAGACATTCAATTTATACAACATTAAAGGAGCCCGCGGCGCAGCTGATTAACTGTGTAAATAAATTCCACAAGGAGAGGAAATTAATCAAGACTGTTTGCTGGTTTGGGGCAAAAAAATCTTGAAGTGCTTTATGATCCCACAAAGCAAACAAAAAGTGTTTTGCTGTGAAACGTCTCTTGATTTTTCTTTAACAATGAGAATTTTGTCTTTCATTTAAAATGAGTTAATATGACTCATTCTGTATGCTTAAGTGGCTTTGTCTCTTCTCTCTAGCTCAGGTACGGCTATCCTAAACCTCTGTTTTGATTTAATTTGGTCTCTTTTAACTCCATAATGGAACCAAATGATGCTTCCCTCACCCTGAATCTGATCTCTGCGGTGGTCCCCCATTTTTTTAATGACAGACTCTTTGCTGGTGCCTTTGTTCGCTTGAAATTTCCAATCAAGTCAGACTGAAGTTAACTCATGGTCACTGAATGTGTCATTGCTTCCAAACACTTTTGCAGAGTTAGAGGAAAATGGCCAGACTGCTTCAAGTTGACAGGAAGGCAACAGTAACTCAGATACTTACTTGTTGCAACCAATGTATGCAGGAGAGCACCTATGAACATACAACACGCTGAACCTTAAAGCAACAAGCTACAGCAACAGACCACACCAGGGACTCCTCCTGTGAGCTAAGAACAGGAAACTGACACTACAGTTCACATGGGCTCACCAAAATTCCACAACAGAAGATCGGGAAAACGTTGCCTGGACTGATGAGTCCTGATTTGTGCTGCAGCATTCGAGATGGCAGGCTATGCATTTGGCATAAACAGCAAGAAAGCACGGCTCCATCCTGTCTTGCATCAACGGTTCAGTCAGCAGTGATGGTGTAATGTTGTGGAGGATATTTTCTTGGCACAATTTGGGCCCCTTAGTACCAGCTGAGTATTGTTGCTGACCATGTCCACCCCTTTATGACCACAGCGTAGCCATCTTCTGATGGCTAGATCCATCAGGATAACGAACCATGCCACCAAGCTCAAATAATCTCATACTGGTTTCCTGCACATGACAATAAGTTTACTGTACTCAAACTCCAGAGTCACCAGATCTCAATCCCGCAGAGCACCTTTGGGATGTGGTGGAATGAGAGATTCTCATTGTGGATGTGCAGCTGACAAATCTGCAGCAAGTGTTGGTGCTATCATGTCAATATGGACCAAAATCTCTAAGGAAAGTTTTCAGCACCATGTTGAATCTAAGCCACAAAGAATTGTGGCAACTCTGAGGGAAAAGGGGGGTCCAAACCAGTACTACCCAGGTTTAATTACTAAAGGAGTGTATATAAGCTTAAAAATCAAATAACTCCAAGGCACTCTTTCAAATAACTCAGTTACATTCACTTTTATTCATATGGTGTCAATAGACAACAAAAGTCGCCTCAAGGCGCTTCAAACTGTAAGGTAAAGAAAACCCCAACAACTAGACGATCCCCTATGAACAAGCACTTGACGACTGTGGGAAGGAAGAACTCCCTTTTAACAGGAAGAGACCTCCGGCAGAACCAGGCTCAGGGAGAGGGCAGCCATCTGCCTCGACCGGGGAAAGAGAAGAGCGAAAGGAGAGCAAAGAGAGATACAGACTTTGAGAAGACAACATTTATTGACATGCAGCAGTAGCAAAGCTAATCAGCATCCTGACGCGATGATGAAGGAAGACCTTTTCACACAGTGTTTTAAATCCTGAATCAGAAGGTGATGTTCCACCTGTTGAGCAATGTGTGACCAGTTCCCCAAAGCTAAATTTAAAAAAAAAAATGGCTGTTTTGGGACTTTCTTGTGTTTAAAAGACCAAAATGTGGCCGTCAAAGCCCTTCACTATCAACCAGGAAAGTAGAGTAAGTTTACTCTCAGAATACAACCTTTTCTGTCATTCCGCTCATTGCTAATCTCTAATCCCTGTCTGACTGTCTGACATGCCTGAAGGAATATTAATGAGCATCAGCTCTGATTTGACATGACACGACAGGTTGCCTGCTAAGCATTTATTCCTCGCCGGCCCCAGACGAGCTAAGCTTCAATCTTCCCCTCTATACACACAGATTATGCAGACAGACACACACACACACACACACACACACACACACACACTTCCTCAGCTGGCTTAATTTCCGGTCCAGTACACACACAAACACGCAGGCATATATTTACAGAATCCGTGGCACCTGAGATATGTGCTGTGTATACACACACACACACACACACACACACACAAATTTACAAGGGAACACACATAGCAGAAGATAAGTGGAGCGGAAACCAAACAGACTCAATCTACACCAGTAGCTACATAAAGCTTCTGTTCTGTGATGTGTGTTAACTACAGGGAGTTCAGCTGCATCATACAGCATGCACCGTAAGAGGGACAAAAAATTCAATTCAGTTTTGTTTGTATAGCACCAGTTCACAGCAAAAGACGCCTCAAGGCGCTTTACACTGTAAGGTAAAGATCCTACAGTGGTAGAGAGAAAACACCAACAACCAGTCATATGAGAAAGCAGTTGGCGACTGTGGGAAGGAAGAAATCCCTGTTAACAGGAAGAGGCCTCTGGTATAACCAGGCTCAGGGAGGGGCAGCCATCTGCCTCGACAGATTGGGGGGGAGGGGAAAGAGAAGAGAGAATCATGAGAACTTGAGAGCAAAGGGAAACTAAAGGAAGATAATTACCCCACAGGAGATAAATAAACTGTCTTGTGCTTTCAGCTGCTCCTTTGTATTCTCCCCAAGGGAGCAGCAGAAGGTGATTACATATGATCACATGGCTATAAAAAGCATGAAAGCATGTCAGTGCATCAGCATGTCACAGCATTGGCCATATGACTGATGTTAGGCCCTAACTGTGCCTTCCTAATGTGGGAGTCAACCAGTAAGACTCCTGTCTCCATGATTACGACCGATAAGATTATGATCATCGCCATCTAACTGGATAAAAGTGGCTTGCAACGTGTGTGGCAAAGTGATATTTTAACCAGTTAGCAGTATTTCAACTAGCTAAAAGAGAACCACTGAAAATCTGCAGTCATGTCAGGGACAGCGACTACAGATGTCAAATGTTCCGAATTGACCTTCAAGTTTTCCACCTGTAAAAACAGGAAGTTATGCTCGTGTTGGCGAGCCAGGTTAATGCCCAGGACCCGGTGCTACGCCTACACTACAACTCTCATTTTTGACCGGCCCTTCCCTAGCTTGAGACATTATTATTCCATAAATAAACCCAATGACGATATTTATGCATCGATGGTAGAGGGGCACGTGAAAATAGTAATTTCTTGAACATTACAATCCACATCAATACTCTAAGAAGTAGTGATTCTTGTGAAAATGGACAAGTCCCTATAAAATGACTGATGTAACACTGAGCTCAGTTTTGGTGAGGACCTCTAAGGTGATCACTGTGTGAAAACGTCACTAAAATCTGGCCAATACTCTAGGAGAAGTAGCGAGTCTTGTAAATTGTGGACATACAGATACCTCGCCATGGCATTAACTCGTTCAATTGGTCAAACTCTGAACATTCATTATTCATTCATTCATTCATTCATCTTCTTCCGCTTATCCAGTTCAGGGTCGCGGGGGTTGCTGGAGCCTGTCCCGGCTGTCACAGGGCAAAAGCCAGGGTAACACCCTGGACAGGTCGCCGGTCTGTCACAAGAGCCAGCGCAGAGACGCACAACCATTCACGGTCACATTCACACCTACGGTCAATTTAGAATCACCAGTCAACGTGGCCCCTTTGCGTGTCTTTGGACCGTCAGAGGAAGCCGGAGCACCCGGAGAGAACCCACGCAACAGACTTTGTCACGCTGGAGCATTTTAAAAACAGGTGCAGGTCGGGTGAAGCTGCTGCCAAGTCTTTTCTTTAACAGTCAGTTTTTGGAGGTCTGAGCTTCCCTTTAAGGCGGCACTGAAGCAGTTTTAAACAGCAGGTCAGGTTGAGTCCTTTATAGTAAAAAAAGAGTCTGCATATACAGTATGCCTCCATTCAGTGTTGCTTAGAGTTTGAATGTCATGATATTAAATCCAAATTGTCTGGTTTGTTTGGTGCTTTCTTGTGTGAGCAGTCCATGAAAATATTTCATGTCAAGGCATTTACCGAACACAAGCTGAATTCCCACCTTTTAGGCAGGAAAAAAAAGCAAACAAACCCATTTGCTTCCAATATCCGACTGTTGTCTGATGGACATACTGTATACTTCAGGGCTAAGCCCGATACATACGTGGGACCGTTTCCGCGGCCACCGACTGGCTCCCTTGCTTTTTGACCTCGGGTTTTTCCCTTTCAGCAGCCTTTGGCTTCTTCCTGATGACTCCGGGTTTCTTCAGGACCGTTTTGGGCTTCTTTTCTACCTTAACGCTCCTGGCCGGCCTCTTTGCTACAAAAAAAGGCGAACCACCTCATGCACGGCAGAACATGCATTCCCCACAGATCATCATTTCAGACTTTATAAACTTCTTTTTTTTAGTACAACACACCAGGGAGGTCAGTTTGGCATGAAGCTTTGCTTTAAAGCAAAATAAGTAAATGTATTGTCTTGTATAGAGCTAGATAAGACATCTGATACCACTCTCATACATGCCCATTAATGAAACTGATACAGTAAAAGTACAGTAAAAGTAAAAGTACTGGAACTGCGAGATCAAAAGATTTTAAATAATAATAACAAAAGATTGCTCGACTACCTGCCTGGTGACAGGCATCAGACTGAAATTATTATGCTGTGTGTTTTTGATAACTTAATTTCAGATTTTTAGATGTATGTGTAAAATGCTGGACGCCTAATTTCCCCCATACTATCCGTCTAGCTATAGCTCTGTCTAGTTTTAGCGGCGCATTGAAGACATCTGTGTGTGTGTGAGACAAAAAAGATGAATATGAGAAGAGAGACTGGTAGCTTTTGTACCCTGGATTTACATCTGGACACGTTAAGCAACACGGAGCAGATCACATTTTGGATCGAACCATCCAGTTTTTCAAATGAGCAAAAGTATTGGAACAGGATGCTCGCTTTTCCACATTTTAACAAGTAACATTTATCAGCCTCAGGCAGGAGTTTTGCCCGTTTTTAGGGGCTCCTTGTTGCTTTGACAGAAAACTGGATGAATTTAAATATGGTCATTTTAGGTTTTTCTTTATGCTCGTTGCGGTTTCTTATATTTTCCACTTGTAACAATATTTAAACAGTGATTTAAAAAAAAACGTGGCTGCTTCCATTAGGGGTCGCCACAGCGGATCAATCTGCCTCCATCTCACCCTATCCCCTGCATCCTCTTCCCTCACACCAACCCTCTGCATGTCCTCCTTCACTACATCCATCAACCTTCTCTCTCCTTTGTCCAATATATCCACTATC
>VUQH01058099.1:0-13309 GCA_015106775.1 Etroplus canarensis
ACTCTTGCTGCTATCCTTCTGTCACAAAACACCCCTGACACTCGTCTCCACCCACTCCACCCTGCCTGCACTCTCTTCTTCACTTCTCTTGTGCTCTGTCTGTTGCTTCGGATAGTTGATCCCAGGTATTTAAACTCATCCACCTTGACCACCTCTGCTTCTTATATCTTCACCATTCCACCTGGCTCCTTCTCATTTACGCATGTATTTTGACTTCCTTTTACTGACTTTCATTCCTCTTCTCTCCAGTGCATACCTCCACCTCTGCAGACTGTCCTCTACCTGCTCCCTACCCACTCTCTGGATCACAATGTCATCTGCAAACATCATAGTCCATGGAGACTCCTGCCTGACCTTTTCTGTCAACCTGTCCATCACCACTGTTTAGAGTTTAGACCTGGAAATGGGTAATGACCTTGAACTGAACAATGAGTTGAATGTAGCAGAGTTTTTTTTTTATCTCGGTTCACTGCTGATCTTATTCTTATAAAATTCTGACTTTGTGTTTCCCAGCAGTCAATATAAAGAAAATACGCAAATAGGAAAAATGTGAATTAAAACAATATGCAAACCTAAAAACAGCGTGGCGTTTCCTGCAGCGTGCTCGTCCTCACACTCATTAATAAACGCAGTAAGCTGGTGTTTGATGGATGGCTTAGACCATTTCTGACATTCTGATTATCTTGACATTATTTCAAAGCTGCAGAGAAGCTTCACCTCCTGTCTTATTTCCATTTCCAAACACTTCAGGCCCCCCCACCATGGTTACGAGCATCATCGTATCCTGCAGAGCCATAACAACGCAGACAGAACAAAGAGAATAAGTGAGTAGACAGAGCTGGAGAGTAATTGCATGGGAGAGAATACTCAGGAGTTCACATCCTTTCAGAAAACACAGAGGAGGAGGAATCTAAATATTCATCTTTTCCTTTTCAAATTTAATGTGTCATTTGAACCCCAGCAGGAGGAGGAGAAGCTGCTGCTGTTTATTTGGACTCATTAAGTGCAGAAGAAGAAATTTAAACTGCTGCAGGCTGACTGTTGTCCATAGGGTGACTCATCGGCATATCAGCTGACAGAATCAGATGATGACATCAATATGCTCTGGTTCTGCTGGTTTGAACTGGGAGATTATGGAGCATCTGAAGGAGCTGAACTCAAACTGACCACAGCTTTCTTCATGATAAACTGGGAAGAATCATTTATCCACCAAGCCTCCCATACCAAACCCTGGAGATCTGCAGCAGTGAGTCAGGCCTCATACACTCCCATTAAAATGTCCAGTTTTACAGCAGAAATAAATGTTTTTATAGCCTTCTGGTCCAATTTATCCAATTTATCTTCTGTACAGTCTGTACTGGACATAATAAAAAAAAATCATCTGGACCTTAGGAGGCCTGAAATCTTGGTAAAAAAAAAAAATGTGGGGAAAAACTATAAATAACTACAAGCTGCTTATGACATGCTTATTACATGTGTTTAAGAGCTAAAATTAAAACAATTTAATGGGATTTATGAAGCAGCACACAGGTTCAGACACAGCCTGTCTCTCACAGGGCAAGAAATGTTAAATGTAAATATATAAAGATATATATAAGAAATATACATAAAAGTGTGTCTTTGTTTATAATGACATTTCATTGGCATTTTATGCTTTTACTGAATGACTGTGATCAGACAGCCACACAACATCCATGCCACATACATGGAGTCGTATTACCAGACACCTGTTACACCGCACTAGTACCAGGTTTGACCATCTTTTTAATTTCTTTGTGTCAGACATTCAACAAAGTGCTGGAAATATTGAACATGAAGAGATTTTGGCCCATACATGATAGCATCACACGTTGATAACACTCTGTGACATGGTGTGTTATCCTGCTAGATGCAGCCATCAGAAGAATGGGTACACTGTGGTCATAAAAGGATGGACATGGTCAGTAATAATACTGGTGTTGTCCAATGTTGGTGAGCCTGTGTGAACTGTAGCCTTGGATTTTTTAATCTTAGCACCTGGTGTGGTTTTCTGCTGCTGTAGCCCATCAGCGATGCTCTTCTGCAGACCTTGGTTGTAACTAGTGGTTCTTTGAGTTCCTGTTGCCTTCCTGTCAGCTGGAAACATTCTGTCCAGTCTCCTTTGACCTTTGGTATCAACAGGCCATTTTCTCCCAGAGAACCTCTGCATGTTCAAAATCACTTAAACCACCTGTCTTCCCCATCCCATTGCTCAGTTTGAACTTCAGCAGGTCTTGAACATGTCTGCATGTCTAAATGCATTGAGCTACTGCTACATGACTGGCTGGTTAGACATCTGCAGTTCAACAGGTGTAACTAATGAAGATGTGTTTGTCTAAGTGTCAATTCTGTCTCTTTATATGTTGAAGTGTCTTATCTGGACCATCACTGCTTTCACCTTTCTCTCATGCCCTCTGTATCAGCATTATAACCCTGTTGTTCAGTCTGCCCTGTACACCTAGTTTGAAACTGAATCATAACCTCCAGAGTTCTGCTGAATCACCTTTTATTTTAGTACAAAGACTAATGGTGCAGCATGAAGTCCTGTCCTATAGCAGACTGATCCATGCTCTGGTTGAATCCTCTCTCTGGTTAAAAGCTGCTCATTGATCCACACCTGCTCAGGAGCTTTCTCTCCCAGTCCTCCTCCTCTGTGGCTGATGTTCTCCTCATTGAAAGCTTTACGATAAGTCACTGTGAAGTCACCAAAGCTCATGTAATCTTTCACTGATTTCATCCATTTAATTTTCAGAACTCTGAAAAAAAGTTTCTGACTACAAATGAAGAAAAATTTCTGTTTGGTTTGTAAAATTCTCCTATTTTAAGCCTAAAAAATCTGCTAAACTTAAAATGAGGTGGAGGACTGAATGCTGCAGGAGATCTTTCCAACCTGTGGCTCTTAGATAAATACTCCTCGTTCTATTAAAAGCACTTTACACATAATAACACTTTATAATCATCATACTTTTACACCATTCCATCTGTTCTTTATTGGTGGATTTTAAGTTATATGGACAAAAGTATTGGGCAACCTCCACATTCCACCTACAGGACTTGTTCTGACATCCCAATCTAAATGCACAGGCATTAAAATGGAGTTGGTCCCCCTTTGCAGCTAGAACATCTTTCTCTCTTCTGGGAAGCCTTTCTACAAGATTTTGGAGTGTCTGTGGGAATTTTGCCCATTCATCCAGAGGAACATTTGTGAGGTCAGATACTGATGTGCAATGAGAGGGCCTGGCTCACAATCTCTGTTCTCCCAAAGGTGTTGGATGGGGTTGGGGTCAAGACTCTGTGTGGGCCAGTCAAGTTCTTCCACACCAAATTCATCCAATTCAAACTGGGCAATAATCCCACTTACAGCTGATGGTAGAATAGCTAGGAGGAAGAAATTTCACGAACTAATTTGTTGCAGTGGTGACATTCTATTACAGTACCATGCTGGAATTCAGTGAGCTCTTTAGAACCACCCATTCTTTCACTAATGTTTATAAAGACAGACTGCATGGCTAGCTGCTGGATTTTATCCACCTGTGGTAATGGGACTGGATCCGACACCTGGATTCAGTCATTAACAGCTGTGACCCAGAACTTTAGTCCATAAATGAGAACTGAATATTTTGAATTTTGGGACTTTTTGCTGTCACTTCTGTTGCAAATTCCCATCATGATGGGCCGAGTGTCGTTATGGTGACAGAGGAAACCTTTGATGGCTGGTGCGCTCCCTTCCCTCTGTATCTCTCTCTCCTCAGACTCTTACCATCTGCCACAGCTGTCGCTCGCCCTAACCTCCCCTCTAACAAACCCTCCATTGCAGCTATAATCACAGCTGGCCATTTCCAGGTTTTAGTTCCTCCTTTTCAGGATTCATCAGGTTCCATCTGCCAGGTCCTGAGTCAGGCATCTGCCGCCTCCCTCTAACTCCTCCCTGTCCTCCTTCCTCCCAGCCTGCCCGGGGTTTCGTGTTGAAGCTTATTAGCGAGCTGGCCTGAGAGGTGAAGAGGCCTGCAGCAGAAAGCCACACACAATTTGTTCAGCCAGAGAAAGTTGCTGATGAAGGAAATACTCCCTGTGGTTTTCTCACTGACTCGCTCCACATTCTCTTCTGTTGCTGCCGCCCTCCTTCATGTTTTCTATCTATCTATCTATTTATATATATATAAGATGTGTGTGAGTGAGAGTAAATCTATCTACACCTAATTGCAAATCTAAATAATTTTCATAAACTCTGTTTAGATTAATGGTGATGTTGCAGAAAGGCTCCTAAAACAGGGTGGTGCAGTGGTTAGCACTGCCTCCACACACCCAGAAGGTCCTGGGTTCTTTCTGCGTGGGTTCTCTCTGGGTATTCCAGCTTCCTCCCACAGTACACAGACACACTTGTTAGGTTAATTAGTGAAATTGACTGTTGGCATGAATGGTTATCTGTCTCTCTGTGTTAAGCCCCTGTCACATCATGATACTTTAACAAGCGCATGCCAGCATAGGAAAAAAAACTGCGAGTACGTCAATTATGTGCTAGGGAAGTTTTGTATGTGTTAAGAGCATGCATAATTACGCCGGTGTACGAGGTAGTCCGGCAAGGTTGCAGGAAAGTATTGAGCATGCACAAAACCTCCAACGTTTGCCAGCGTATGGCTCTTACGTCTCACATACGAGGACCATATGTTTTATTCTGGAGCATCATGTGTGCCGTCAGCATACAGCCAGCGCTGAAGTATACAGAGATTCGCTGCCCAGTAATAGAAATTGAGGTTAGGTAAAGCCATTCCTCCAAGCCTTTTAGGTCTCTTCTTATTCCAAATAAATGATGAAAAGATTCCGTCGAGTTTTTTTTTAAAAATGGAGTTATGGATAAAAATTACATCCAGGGAGATACTGAAATAGAAAGGAAAATTTGGGCAAAACATTCATCTTAATTGAGTTTATACAGCTGGCCACAGATAGAGGAAGTAGAGACCACCTTTTGCAAAATCCTCCTGTGTTTTTTTAAGAAGCGGGGTGAAAGTATGTTTAAACAGATTTTCTAAATTTGTCTGTGATTTGGACCTCCAAGTAGGTAAATTTCTTCAGGGTAATTTTAAACAGGATCACATGATAAATACAATTGCAGGCTGCCGAGAAACAGATGAACAAATGCAAGAAAATCAGCATAGTGCAAAACAGTACACAAAGAAAGGTACAAAAGAAAACACAACACAAAAACAAGACACTAGCACCAAAAGAAAAAGAAAATGAAGTGATGTACAGTAGCATCAGTTGAGGCAGTGCAGATAGTGTGTGTGTGTGTGTGTGTGTGTGTGTGTGTGTGTGTGTGTGAGTGTGTGAGAGTGTGTGTGTGTGTGTGTGTGTGAGAGAGAGAGAGAGAGAGAGAGAGAGAGAGAGAGAGAGAGAGAGAGAGAGGGACGGGGTTTTAGTCTTTTACAGTTCTGGGTGTATGTGTATGAGAGAGTTTTTTGTGTAATCCAGTCCTGGGTGTTGAGGAGCCTGATGGCTTGAGAAAAGAAACTGTTACACAGTCTGGTTGTGAGGGACCAAATGCTCCGGTACCTCTTCCTAGATGGCAGGAGGGTCCAGAGTGTGTCTGAGCCAACAGCACTGTGGATGCAGCAGCGATCAGTGTAAATGTCCATGATAGAGGGAAGAGAGACTCTGATGGTCTTTTCAGCTGTCCTCACTAGCATCCTGAGCAGCTGCATCACTGCCTGGTTTGGGAACTGCACCGTCTTGGATCGCAGTTCCGGATCTGCTGAGTGATGATTGTGTTAAATGCTGAACTGAAGTCTGTGAACAGCATTCGTACATTCGTCCTTACAGTCCAGGTGTGTGAGAGCCAGATGGAGGATTGTGGCCTCAACGCCACTCAGCCAGAATCCACACTTCAAGGCCAAAACATATCTCTAATAGGCTCAACCCACACCTAAAAGGAGAGGGAGAGAGAAAAAAGAGGCAGGTCATGACCTGGAGGGCAGGGGACCACAACAGTTCTCTGTTGCACTGTTTATATATGTTTGCACTGATGTGTTTCTTAGCTGTAGATGTAGCACCATGGTCCTGGAGGAACGTTATTTAATTTCATGCATCACCTGTGCATGTTTGGAATGACAGTAAAGAGCCTACTTGACTACTTGACTTGACTTGATCTGCCAGGACGCCAAACTGTGAAAAGGTGACAAGTCTTCCACCTGAATACAGCTGAAACTAAATGACCGTCCTTCACTTATCTCTTCTCTCTCGCTGGATGCTGATTGCAATTACAGCAGGTGTCCTCCCTCGGCACGCTCTCTACTTAATCACTGCAGGATAATGGCTCTGTGCAGGGCCACAGAAATACATTCAGACAGCCAAATCCATCAGCGGCTCATCTGGTGGCACCACCGCTGTTACAGCTGTAACAGCCTCTGTTTAGAGCCTGTCAGAGCCCATCGAACCGCCCTCTATCAGACAAGACCACCAACATCCTCCCTCTAATCTGAACAGACACCTTTCTGATTATTCACACAGACGCTTGCTTTTCACTAGAATAATGTGAAGGACAGAGTGAAATCCTCAGCCTCTCCTCCAGAAGTTTCTGAAGAAGATCAGACAGATGGGTTGGGGTCAGCCGTGCTTAGATTGGCATAAAGGCTGGATGCAGAGGTTATTTTAGCTCCACCTGAACTGGAAATCCAAACCTGTCTAACGCCTCAGAGTTCTGCTTATTTGCAGCTCAGATCGTGTTGATAGAATCAGGTGATCAGCTGGTCTGTCTGCTGGGTGTAACCCATAAATTCACCTCTGGTTGTTGGACATCCTGCTTCATCCACCCTCAAATAATGTGATCATTCATCTTTATTCAAATCTTATTCAGTTAAAAAAAAGCTTCTGAGCTAAACTGAAGAAAGAACTAGAATGTTAGCAGAGGTCATCTTATGCAAATCAAATCTGTCATAAGCTGTACACTGTAAAGAGATCATCTGTTGACCCTGAAACCCTCTGAGATCCTTCTAATACTCTCTGAGACCAAGTAAGACCCTCTTTGATCCTCTGTTATCCAGCACTTCAAGGGTCTGGTAAAACTTCTTCAGGACCAAAAGTTGTTTCAATCTGTCCAAACTTGAACAGAACACATGAACACCAATGATGTTTCTCCATTTTACAGCCTGAAGCTACACATCTATCCATCCATCCATCCATCCATCCATCCACTTTCTGCCACTTGTCCAGGTCTCAGGGGCAGAAGTCTAACCAGAGCTACCCAGACCTCTCTCTCCCCTTCCACCTCCTACAGCTCTTCTAAGGGGACACCAAGGCATTACTAAGCCAGCCATGATGTATACTATCTCCAGTGTGTCCTGGGTCTGCCCCAGGGCCTCCTCACAGTAGGACATGCCCAAAAAGCTTCATCTAGGAGGCACCCAGGAGGCATCTGGGCTCCTTTCGACGTGGAGGAGTAGCGGCTCTATGCCAAGCTCCTCAACCTATCTCTAAGGCTGAGCCCACAGCTAGAAGATGATCACCAGGTAAAAAATTAGACATTTGTTCTGAGAAGTCATCTATCACACATGGGAATATGAGCACTGAAAGTTTACCCAGAATGCACTTTGTGAAGTTTTCTCCAGTGAATGATCAGAAAAAGATCAGACAGGGTACCGATGCTGTTTCTGTTCCTCTACACATCCCACGATGCTGAACAGAACCCAAATTGTGACTCTTGCAGTGGGTGTAAAACTGATTTGGTTGCAATTTAAATGTGTTTTCAGACCTGAACTTGTCATGTGGACATCTCCAGTTATTATAAAGTTACTGTATGAGGGCTGAAAAGTGCTACACCTTTAAAATCCACTCCTGTGTACTTGAAGTTTGAAATTTCACACAGCTTCAGTAAATAAACTAAAGTTATTGTAGAAAAGAGATCAGGTGATTCTGAGGGGGTCAGACTTGAATTTTACAACATCAGTAGGTGTCTTAATTCAACATAAACTTGCAGTGAACAAAAGTTGATGCTGCTGAATTTTGGGGATGATTATATGTCTGAATCAAAATCATTTTTTGCCCTTAAATGCTTCAATTTCACTGTGAAGCCATATCATGAATGTTTCTGTCAGAGTCACAAAAATGAATCTGATCCATTTCGCTGTGAACCATCTCTGTTTCCACACATCCCCCCTCTGGTTTCTGATATAACTTCACATGCCAAGGCCATCTGCACCTCAGCTTTTGATTTGCAGTCATTAAAGGAGAGAAATGGAAGTGAGAAAGTATTGATTGGATGGTTAAATTAACAGCAGCTTCCTGTCCTGGGAGCAGGAGCTGTGAGTGAAGATGTACGTCTGAGAGCATCCAGGTAATTAGGATGGTTAACGGTGAACAGAGGATGGCCTGATGGTGTCTCACAGACCGTGAAACCACAAAACCTGTGCAGTGTGCGCTCTGTGGACTGACTGCAAACTGACTGCAAACTGACACATTTAAATTAACTAAGGTAACAAACCTTAAAATCTGCTTTTTCAAACTGTTAAAGATTTGAGGAGACTTCAGTGATTCTGAGGGGAAATCCTCCTGTTAGAGCAGTCAGTACAGAAATGAGGAAAACAAAGAAGAAACTGTTTGAACTCTGCTGTGATTTATGTATAATATCTCAGCCTATGTTAGTTATCAACTCACATGGATCACTGTTATCCAAAATATGAATGATAAGAAATATAATAATAGTATGAACATTACACTGTTAGTAATACATAACTATAGAACCGCAAAGAAATTGTTTTGTTCTTAATACACACATGTTTTAGATCCAGAAATGTCACCGCTGTATCCCTCAGAAGTGTAAATGAAAAAAGTTACACAAAATCCTTTTTTTTATACACTCATTTATATAAACTGTACAAAAAACAAAATAAAATGCATATTGTGCACAGTTGTCAAAAAGACAGCATGTACCTCAAAATAAACTGTTTCCAACAGTGAATCAAAGTTCTAAGAATCCCAGGAACTTCTACACAGAAAGAACAAAATCCACTGAAAAGTAATGCTTACTTTTCAATGGCGGAAGTGGGCGGACAGTGTGATGACATATATACCAACAGAGGAAGTGCTGTGAACAGCTGATCAGATCGATAAAGCGTGTGCTTTTTACTTAATTTCTGCAAACCCATCAGTGGAAGGAAACAGCACTCTGGGACACGTCGAATGTGTGATGTGTAAGTGTGAAGCCTTCAGTTTAGTCTGCTGGTTCAAAACTCGCCTGTGGCAGTTGGAGGCCTGTAAAGGAGAAAGACTGAAGATCAGAAGCCAATTCAAGATCCAACATGGACCCACACGAGATGCACTGGAGGCTTAGAGAGGAGTCGACTTAACCCCCCGAGCACTGCCGAGGTGCCCCTGAGCAAGGCACTGAACTCACACAGTACTCCTTGGCCCCTGCAAAATGGCTGCCTTGTTTTTCCTCACCTTCCTCTCATCAATTGCATGCCTGTTCTGCATGTCAACATGTGTGTGGAGAAAAATCATGCAATTTCCCCACTGGGGATAAATAAAGTATCTTTTCCTCTTCCTTTAATGGGAGTCTATGGGGACTGAGGCACTGCTAGAGTCTCTAGTGGACATTAGAAAAATTGCAAGTTATGGCACTAGAAACTAGGGGTGTGTGATACTGCCAGATTGTTATACTGTAGATCCGATACCAAGAAAATCACCAGTAGCGATACTGATACTTTTACCTTCTAAATGCTGTGACTATGCTTAGCTACTGGTGAATCATCTTAGTAAAATAAGAAATAAGAAACTGAGAGAAAATGTTGTCTTTGTGGCAAAGATGATTTTATGAGCTGTGCACAGCTGAGCGAGCACTTACAGGTCAGTGTGTGGGTACATGTGGATACATCTGCAGACAATCACCTTGATAAACATGATCAGAACAAACATCTGAACAGCTGAGCTCACTTTTTACTCAGCAGCTGCATAATTAGTCCTAATGAGCCCCGATGTAATCCTGAAGGAGACGTGTCAGGACATGAAGCGCAGCACAGACACAAGAGGGGTGGACAAAATAACAAAGGCACCTCAGAGCTGAGGACTATGACTAATGATCAAAGCTGTGGAAGTGGGTCAGTTTGTTTGTGCTGTGCAGGTTCAGCTGATGTGTGGGTTTGATTTATCCTGGGGATGGCTGTGGCTCAGGAGGTAGACTGGGTCGCTCTTCAACACGAAGGTTGGCGGTTCAATCCCTGACTTCTCCAGTGTACTTGTTGAAGTGTCCCTGGGGAAGATGCTGAACCCTGAACTGCTCCTGATACATCCGGCAGAGCGTGAATGTGCGTGTGATAGGTAAAATGTACTTAAAGGCTTAGAATAAAGCACTGTATGAATGGGTGAGTGAGGCTTGTAGTAAAAAGTGCTTTGAGTGCTCAGTTAGAGCAGAAATGTGCTATATAAGTACCAGTCCAGTTACCATTTTACCTGATTTATGCAAATTATCATGAAAAAAATCTAGAGCAGAAACAAAGAATGTGAAAAATAAATTCCTGAAAAGATTTTCCAGAAATGTTTTCTTCATGAAAAATGGGTTTGCTAATTCAATTCAGTTTTATTTATATGTTGCCAATTTACAACAAAAGTCACCTCAAGGTGCCTCCTACTGTAAGGTAGAGACTCCAACAATCAGACCATCCCGTATGAGTAGCACTTGGTGACTGTGGGAAAGAAGATCTCTATTTTAACAGGAAGAGACCTCTGGCAGAACCAGGCTAAGGTTCTGCCAGAGGTCGGGGCAGCCATCTGCCTCGACCAGTTGGGGGTGAGGGGAAAGAGAAGAGAGACAGAGACTATAGAAGAGAGAGGACAACATTAAGTCAAGTTGTCTTTAAATCTTTCAAGATGTGAAAAAGTCTTTATCATGTATGTCTTTGCTGTACCTCCACAACTTTTCTCTTCAAGCGAGGAAAAAATAGTGTTAGAACCTTCAGTCGTGACTAAAATCTTGGTGAAAGTCATAATGATAGTACTTCTGATGTGCTGAGTCAGTGACTTCAACTCATTATGTAGCATGAAAGAAAACATTCCACCTTTAAGCTGCTGTCAGACGCCATTAGGCATCACAGTACTTTCACTCTCTCTTCTGTAGTTTGTTTTCTCATTTATGAACATGAAAATGATGTTTTCTCCAACACTCACTGAGATTTCTTTCCCCCAGCTGCTGAACAGGTCCAACCTTCTCCTGTTCCACTTGTCAGAGCATGAAAGTCCCTTCCTTAAGAATGTCTTCTTGAGAGCCACCCTTCTACTTATGATGAAGCTTCAGTGAAGCGTAGATGGATCAACTGAAGGTCCAGATGCATATCTCAGGTCCTGTGTCAGGGCTTTTTTTCCTGACACTTCTTCTTCTGTCCTCCACTCGTCCAGGTTCCTCACATTTTTAAGGACACACTGCACACCATGCTGAGATATGCCAGGTTTTCGGCTAACAGTTCTTTGGGAATCACCTTGTTGGTGTAAAAATCCTATTTTCTGTCTGTCAAACTGTGTTATCTTTGGCAAACACTTGCTGCACATCATTAGAGTTTCCTGTTTAACCCTCACAAACTCTGAGCTGCTTCAGACCAGCTTCAGTTCAGCTGTGATGATCCACAAGCTGATATGTTAAGCGTTTACTTATAGGAACTAAAGATTCATCAGTTTCAGAGCTAAAACAACACTTTCTCATCCTGATGTGTTGGGCAGTTGGTTTGTATGATTCTATACTGGGCACAATGTGTTCTTTTAGTGTCTATGCTCACTCTTGGCCTCTGAGAGACAAAAAGACACATTTAACAAGACAAATCCACATGAGAGTGAAGTGCTCTGTTGGGAAAATATGTTACAATGAGGTCTGGGCATTTCTTCTCCACCCACCTCTTTTCACTCCATCTGCATTTATTTGCTACCGCTGCTTCCCAAAGTCACCAAGTGCTACTCATAGTGGATGATCTGATTGCTGACATTTTCTTTCTAACACTCAAGGGTCTTTACCTTATAGTGTGAAGCACCTTGAGGTGACTTTTGTTGTGAACTGGTGCTATATAAATAAAATTAAATTGAATTGAATATCCTAGGTCACGTTCTATTTTTTACCTTCTCTTCCCCTCACTGGTAGAGTTAGTAAACCTACCTAGGGCAGCTGTCTGGGTTAAAACGCAACACCTAACAACAATAACTAGCTTGTTGATTGTCTCACTTCAACCACATGCCAAAGGATACCTTGTGTGAAAAGTAGGCACACCCACAGCTTTGACAAAGCAGTGCTAATTGATGCTCCAGGGATGGGAACAACCAGTCTGAAAACTGAGGCAGCAAAACCTGTAATTCCTCTAATGTCCATGCGAGGCTCCTAAAGTGAGACAGTCCCCACTGACTCCCATTTTAAAATGTCCAGCTGTACAGCAGAAATAAACCATATTTACCTTATTTAAATAAATGAATCCTGTGCATCAGATAAACCTGCACAGTCTGCAGTACCAACAAACTTTCACAGCTTTGATCTTTACTGACACTCCACAGCTCAGAGAGAACGTGTTTCTGGTTTTTTGTCTCTGCTGACCTCATGTCCTGACATGTCTCCTTCAGAAACTATTCCATCACATCAGAGCTCATTAGGACTAATTCTGCAGCTGCTAAGTAAACAGTGAGCTCACCAAACGGTGTGGGCTTCATAGATAATTGGCAAACTTTTTGGGGAAAACCTGGTCTTATTAGGAGAGACGGCATCCATCCCACTTTGGATGGAGCAGCTCTCATTTCTAGAAATCTGGACAATTTTATTAAACCCCCAAAAATATGACTGTCCAGAGTTGGGACCAGGAAGCAGAGTTGCAGTCTTACACGCCTCTCTACAATTTCTCTCCTCCTGTCACCCCACCAAAACCCCATCCCTATAGAGGCTGTGTCTGCTCCCAGACCACCTAAAAGAAATCCACCAAAACTCAGTAAAAAACAAGTTGACCGTAAAAATTCCCAAAGAAAGAATAATGCAACCATTCCATCTGCACCAAAGAGTAAAACAATTAAATGTGGACTATTGAATATTAGGTCTCTCCCTTCTAAGTCCCTGTTAGTGAATGATTTAATTATTGATCAACGCATTGATTTGTTTTGTCTCACAGAAACCTGGTTACAGGAGGAAGAATACATCAGTTTAAATGAATCAACCCCCCCGAGTCATACTAACTGTCAGAATCCTCGAAGCACAGGCCGAGGAGGAGGAGTGGCAGGAATCTTTAACTCTAGTTTACTGATCAACCAAATTCCTAGACAGTTATTATTCATTTGAAAGCCT
>VUQH01058104.1:0-19763 GCA_015106775.1 Etroplus canarensis
CAATGGATGCAAGAATTGTGAAGCTGCTATCAAATAAGGGGTCCTATGTTAAAATGTAACTTGACCTGTTAAGATGTTTTTGATTGAAATAGCTTTTGATTTGACCTCCTAACACTGCAAATTCAACAAACGACCATTTTCAGTTCTTTACAATCTATAAAATGTTTTGAAACTCTGTTGTGCGTAATAATTTGGAACAGTGCATTTTAAGTTTTTTATCATTGGGAGGTTTGTTTAATAACATTCAATTTATACTCTAACGGTTAATGACTTGAAAATTATGCTGACTGTCATTTGCATCGAGTATTTAGAAAAATCATAGAAAAATATAATTTGCATAATAATTTGGAACGCGGTATATAAAACTGTGTGTTTTAACATGGGAGTCAATGGCAATTGATTTGCTGAAGACAGCCTCAGCTGAGTTGCGGAACTGCAGCTTTAGGGTCTTGCATTTTGCCTTTACTTTTAAGTTCAAGCCACTTGGTTAAATATACTTGCTAACTACCAGTTTGTTAGCACTGACAATGTGGAAATGTTAGCATTTACTTCAAGTCACTCTTAGCCAGCCTTACAGACCTGTTTTTATGAATGCTTTTAGCCTTAAAATGAGATACGATTTAAAAAAATCAGTGCATGCCTTCCAACTTTAGGTCTGTAAATCATGGCAGTAAGATGAAAAAAATCAATTATCCTATGACTTGGATTTAGCAAGCTGTTATCCTGGATCAGTCTCGCTCTGGCTCATGAGTCATGGACGTGAAAATGATCATGAGCCAAGCAAGCCCAGCAATGCACATACGTGTGCATGCATGTGTAAAAACATGTCCTTTGTGACGTGAGGCTGTCATGGTAGCGTCAGGGGAAAAAGGTCAAGAGCCACTGTTTCATACCAAAGGAAACAATCTTTATTTAATCGGTGCCTTTAATCCTGTCTCTCTGTGCCTGTGCAGCAGGTTTCATCTGAGATGTCACCAGATAAAAAGCTGGCTTCCCAGAAATCCCATGAAGCTGGACAAAGAGGCCTTGCCTGACCTAGAGGAAACTGACTGCTACACAGCTCCGTTCAGCAGAGCACGCATGCATCAGTAAGGAAGATGTACACACACACATGCATGCCATTGGCAGACTTGCAAACAGGATCACAGTGTCACACATTGGTAGTGTTTGTACAGTGTACCAGTATTCCTGTTTTCCTCTATTACCCATCACTTCCATTTCTGTGCTGAGCACTTAACATGGAATTTAGAAACCATGAGATGAAGTTTGCACTTTAAAGTCTTGTATATTTTATAGTTTGTGTCTGAACCCAGAACCCAGAATGATAAAGACTTAGTTGATCATAAATAAGAAATTGAAATAAGGCAGCAGATGTCTGTGAAATAACTTCCTTGCTTTTTCTTATTTCAAAACTTCTCTGTGATGAAAGGCATCATCTAACCTCATCTGTCGGTGAATCATTTCTGCTTTTCCTTCGATTGTCAGCTTGGACGTTTTTTTGGGAAACAGTGATCCTGGAATGAACACAAGCTCTGCACCATGAATTGTGCTTTAATGAACCTCCCATCATTATTGATTCGGGTCTCATTAAAGGCCTCCACTGAGTGATATTGATACACTGTTGCATAATGAATAACTGAAGGAGTGTGTTGTTTTTCCTCCTAGTTTCACAATCAACAACAGAGAGACGTTCTTCTCCAATTCCACCAGAAGCAGAATAGTCCATCATGTCCTGCAGCGCACCAAATATGAAGATGGAAAATCAAAGATGGGTAAATCACTGTGGTTGTTCCTCAGCACTAAACAATATTTCTTGCAGTTTCACATTGCCATTCTGCATGTGTGCATAAATAAGCTCATCTTAATAAACTATTTAGGACAATTTATACACTGAGAAAGGAGCAGAGTCTACATTTTAAAAAGAAAAATGTTTGTTCCCATTAATTTGACTTCACAGTGATGGAAGGGTAGTGGGAGTAATTGTTTTCTTGTTTGGATTATTAAAATGTGAGTTGCCACTAAGCACATAGTGCCGTCTAATTTGTGGCTGTTCCCTCCTCGCCTTCTGGACATTTTCTTTCTTTTTTGGGTGGGGGATTTGCAGTGTTACCAAACTGTCCATTCACGCCCACTCTACTATCCTGTCTGTCTGCTGCCAACGTGTTTTGCTTATTAAAGTTTGGCCTTGAAGTCCTGGAATAGGTTTCACATAATTGTTTTAATACTGTTGACCACTTTACTTTCCAACAAAAAAGATCAGCTCATTCACTAGAGGGAAAAATCCTTTTTCAAATACATACTTTCCCCCTCCTTTTCTCACACTCTAGAGCTTCAATAAAGGGATAACAATGCAAATAAATGCACTGTTGTCCTGCAGAAATAATAATGAACTTCTCACCAATAATGAGCCTCTCAATGGCTTTGTCTCTCAATTACAACTGTAACTAAATTTTTAATGTGGTGTCCTTGTGCTTTATTCCACTGTAGGTATAAACAGGTTATTGGGTAACAGCACATATGAGGCTGCATTTCCTCCACATGAGGTGAGATGATTTTAAATTTAAATGTTAAGATATAGAGATTCATAAATTAGTAATATGACTAATTGTTAAATAAACAATTTGCAAATGTAAACTACATTCAAAAGCAGAGCAGTAGAAAAAAAGGATTAAAGTACATGGTGTGAATACAAAGCCCATAAAAAGCAAATAACATACCTGATATATAAATTTGGCTGCTATCCTCTTCAAAGTTTGATACTTGTGAAGTGCTGCACCTCTTCCAGTAGCCTTGCTATGTTTAGGTCCTGTACTGACTACTTGAATTTGCACAGTATCAATTACACCATGGATCTCAAACTTGTGCTGAGTGCAAACATTAACTTGTGTGTAAAAACTGCCCAAATTTCATGTCAAGAGTTATCACAGGTGATGAGAGTGTGGTCTCCACTGGCAAGCCAGAGACCAAACAGCATTCTGGAGAAGCCTGAAGGAAACACATGTTGACATTCCCTTTCCCCAAAGGTCAAGTTGTCGATGCAAAGCACTACTTTGACTCTGTGAGGCATCAGAGAGAGAACATCCAGTGTCAACAACCTGAAGTGTGGCATGTGCCATGTTTGTTCTCTTTCATCACACTGAAGTTTTTTCATCTTATCCAGCCAAAGGGCTGTTGTGCTAATGCCATGGCGAGGCATCTGTCCATCTGTCCATGTACTAATTATAATTTAAGAAAACTTGCACACAATGATCATCTCATGGGTTTTCACCCAAACTGTGCCCAAGGTCAGGGTCATATTTGTCAATTTATGGGCACTTTTACAAGGATCTCTACACCTCCCAGAATATTGGTTAGATTTTTGTGAAAGTTGCACACAGTGATCACCTAATGGATTTTCACCCAAATTGTGCTCAAAGTCAAGGCCACATTAATCCTTTTACTGGCGCTTTTCTTTTATCACAAGAATTGCTATTTCTCCTGTTGTCCTGGATATGACTGTTTGTCAGCTGTTTTTATTCTCAGGGGATTTTAACTCCGATTAGTTTGTGCAATACAGCCAACAAATGACAAGAAAACTTTCTGTACTTCGCACATTGCAATAACAGCATCTTTGATGTTGTGGTTTACAGTAACACACTGCTAACTACTCCATTTGCCTAATTCAACTTTGCAGCATAAGCCCAAAGCCTGAAAATGAAATTAATTGCTTGTACGCTATTTTTTTACACTGTGAAGGCCATCCAGTGTGCATCGCAAAAGTGGGTTATTACAAGTATAGCAGCGGTGTTGGTAGTGGTTTAGTGCTTTACAACAAAAAATCGTTAAATGGAATCCATCCATTCATTTCTTCCTCTTATCTAAGAGTGGGAAAATTTAAATCAGGTGTCATTTGTCTTTTATTGGTTCCCTAAGTTTTTGATTGCACCTCACATGTGAATTATCAAAATATAACATTTCTCTTTTTTATATAGACTTTTCTAATCTTGTCATATCAGGGTGGTTATAAGAGCAGACATCCTATCAAGACACATGGAGCCCAGAACCACAGGCATCTTCTGTATGAACGCTGGGCCCGCTGGGGGATCTGGTACAAATACCAGCCTCTGGATCTTATCAGGTAATCAGCTTTAATTCAGGTAACAAAAATCATGAGCTGTTTTTATATACATGCATTATGTATGTGTGTACAGTGTATGTGAGATGCTGCGTCCCGTTTACGTTACCAGTCTTCTCTTTAATCATATTCAGGATATGTTGCTTAAAGGGAACACAGAGTAACGTAGCTGTTATTCTGCATGATCACAGATATCTCACGAGGAGCAGTTTCATCTACCACTCCTCAACATCACACCGTGCCTGTTATTTCTGAACTGACGGAGCTATTTTAACAGCTGAGGATGAACCCACTTTAGTTTCCGCCTGCCTTGGTAGCTGTGTGTTTTAACACCATCTGTCAAGTCTGACTTTTCCATCTTATTACAAGGAACATGAAAGTGACAAGTAATGATTTGACATTTAGGAAAATATTCTTTTTCACTTTCTTGTAAAGAGGTAATTGAAAAGATGACTACCTCTGAAGCACACCTTGCCATTTTAATGTTCCTAGTTTTGTATCCATTAAACAAGTGAGAGGAATGGAGAAATGAGTAGGTTTTAGAGAAACTTGCAAGCACTTTGGACAGGTTTGTGGTTTTCCCCTGGATCTTATCTTAATACTAAACTAAGCTGATGACCTAAACAACTTTTCATTTTACCTACTATGTTTTTATGATTTTTACCTCAGCTCTAGCACCATGCTTAAAGCAAAACATGAATTTTTTAAACACCAAAAAAATGTCCTCATCCTGTTTATACCAAGGTAAGCAGCATGGCTGCTTCACAGCAATGTTGGACTTACTCTAAAGGATTTTAACTTGATCTGATGATTTATCTTTAAGATATCTAATTAACTGGATTGATCAGAACAAGACATTCCCAGCTTTATATTATTCTTGTATATATTCTCAAATGAATTTACTGAATCTCACTATCTGGTGCAGCATTAAAAATTACATATGCTTGATTTATCCAGACTTTATATAAACCCTTATCCTGTTTTTTTTTCTTTTTTTAATGAGGATATCACTGGGAAACTAGTGTACATGCAAACATAGTGTTGATTCTAAACCATGTCCTTCGTGGCTAATACAGTATTGTGTACCCACCTGTGTGTTGCCCGAAATAGTTCATTGCTTCTGAGCTGCTTTACTTTCCTTACAAAGCAGTCTTGTTTAAGGGTGCTGGGATTATTGATTATTTTCTGACCACAACATTCAGCATTTCACAGCAGCTTCTCTATCCATTAAGCTCCCACAATTACCTCACAGTGCACCATCGACGCCCACAACTCTATGCTGAATGAACATGGCCAGGATTAATTAAGTCATCATAGGTAATTGGTGAGTTTTCTCCACCCTGTCTCTTTTTGTCTCTCCCAGGCGATACTTCGGTGAGAAAATTGGTCTGTACTTTGCGTGGCTGGGCTGGTACACTGGTATGTTAATCCCTGCAGCCCTGGTTGGCGTTTTTGTCTTCCTCTATGGTCTCTTCACTATGGACTCAAGTCAAGTCAGGTCAGTTCACACAACAATAACGTGTAAAGAAGATAATAGTAATAATTTAGAATGAACAATTTAATTTTTTTCACTATTGCTGTCACTTACTGATTCATTCTTTCACCAGTAAAGAGATTTGTGAGGCCAACACCACCATCATGTGTCCTATGTGTGAGGAAAACTGTGAGCCATGGACGCTGAGTGACAGTTGTGTCTACGCAAAGGTCATTGCAGCTTTGATATTCCTCTAAAGCAGTGGTTCTCAAATTTTTTTTGGCATGCCCCATTTCAGAAGAAGCCAAATGTTTGTGCCCCACACCACACAAAAATACATGTCTTACACCCCAGAATTTTATCAATCACTAACAATAAAAAATAATGGTGCGTATCAGCACAATAGCATCAGCAAACATTTGGTTGCTACTTTTTCATATTAAAAATATAAATATTTACTGTATTTACCTTAGTTTAACTTAATATTTTTCAGCTAGTTATCCACACCCCAACTGCAGTAGCTCCGCGCCCCACGCGTGGGACCTGCCCCACAGTTTGAGTTGCAACATTACATTACCTTCAGTATCTCAGCTTGTTCCTCCTTGTTTTACAGAAATTTAAGGAGAAAACATGGAGCACATCGACTTTAGAGTATTCCAGCTTTCCCCATAGTCCAAAGACATGCATGTTAGGTTAATTAGTGATACTAAATTGGCCACAGGTGTTAATGTAAGCTTGAATGATTGTCTGTCTGTTTGTGTCACCTGGACAGTACCCCATCTCTTGCCCTATGACAGCTAGGAAAGAATCTAGCCCACTTTCTTACTAAGAGCTTAATAAGAGAATTGATGCCATCATACTTGTCTGTTAAATGTGAAGCTTCAGCCAGCAGATGTTTAGCCAAAGACTAGAAACAGGGAAACAGTAAATCTGGTTATGCAGGTGTAACCCTAATTTTTATGCCTCTGCCATGGAAGCATTGTGTTTTCGGGTTTTCCATCTGTTACAAATCTTGTTATCACTGCATGAGCTGCTATATTTGCTGGATCTTCACTAAACTTTGTGTGGTCCATACTTATGATGGTAAAACATCTGATCACATTTACAAGATTTTAGGGTCAAAGGTCAAGGTCACAGGGTGAGCTTTAAGGCAGAAGCATACCAGCTGAGTTCTGGGCATTTCATTATTTTCATTTTACTTTTTAAGTATGGATTCAATAAATTAGAAATGTGATAGCTGTTCAGTGTGCCTTCAGTCTGTATGCTAAGTTATACTCCTCAGCTACTAAATGTACAGATGGAAGATAAGTGAATATCCTCTCTTCTAACTCTCTCTAAGCAAATGATGGTTTTTAACAAACTAATAAGTGCTTCTTTAAGAAATATCCCATGTTAGGGCCTGACCTCAAGGATGAGAAACTCTGAATTAAATTGTTAATTGTCACAGAGTCCAAAGATGTTTTTTGGTAAAATGGAGGCTGTTGAAATTGACAAAAGTGTATCAAAGTTATAATTCTGTTTCATTGATAAGTCAAGTGCTACACTTTCCTGAGAGCACCCCATAATGTGCTTGTGTTTCTAGGTGACCCATCTCTTTGACAACGGTGGAACTGTATTCTTTGCCATCTTCATGGCTATTTGGGGTGGGTAGAAGCTGTTTTTGTTTGCACCTTTTCCAGGTATTTTGAATCCTTGTTGTTCCACATAAGCACTCTCTCCTTGGTACAAATCCTGCTAGAGTTCAATTCTATTTATACATTGGTGTGTCTGTGCTTGTTTTTCCACGCATCTCCTCCAAACACATTAACTTTTTCTATTGAGAATTTAGTCCACTAAACCCTCTGCAGATTGTGATGTGTTTTTCAGAAATCTTAGTCAGCCTTCTCTGATTCCACATTTGTAGTTCCAGTGCATTCCTAATGTAATTAGTTGATAATTAAACATTTCTCCAGAGCAAGAATATCATTCTGCTGTCAGGGCTGTAGAGTCACACCATGATACTGGTATATTGCAGCTACGTTTCCTTTAGCTATAATAACTTTGTAATGTAAAGGGTGAGCATTAGAGTGCATCATCTGGCCCAGATCCATCTATCTGCCAACAAGGTAAATAATCACCTGTGCCAGAGGGAACACTTGGCACACTGCATTCTGTATTTGGACTAAATGAAGGCAATCGAGAGCTAGAAAGCTAAGGAAAGTCCAACTAGCTGCACTAACTAAGGCCTGTAGTGCCGAGTCCTGCATAAAAGCTTTTGGCTATGTGGACCAAAGTAGCGGTACTGCACCACTGAGTGAGTGCACTTGAGGTCTAGAGTGTGAGTGAGTGAGTTTGTGAGATAGACATGAAAAATTGGTTAGCCCAAGGGACTGAATGTAGGCATCAGAGAAGGCTGCTTTTCTCTCTCTTTAAACAAAAGTAGGTCAAGCTATAATAAACTTCAACATCTTTAACAGCAGTCAGAGTTGTTCTGACTGAGGATTCAAACTCTGTTCTTTTTTCCCCTTCATGTATCACAGATTCGTCTTCATCATTTTAAATCTATTCACAGAAAAATCACATGGAAGTCTCGAAGTACTAGTTCGCTTCATCATTCATTTATCTACACATTAGTTTTGTGATTAATACGCTGGTCAAAACTGCCAGAAAAAAGTAAAATAAATCAACATCACAAGCCTAAGACGTGAATCAGCTGTGATTTTAAAATGTGTCAAACATCCTTAATAGATACATGAGAGCTGCTACGAAATACTGATCAAATAGACATAATTTTTCATTAGAATTCTGTTATACAAAATCATATTTCATGTATGCCTAATGAGTACTAATACATGAACTAAATCTCTAGTATAACATTACATTGTGCTGCTCATCATGGATCATACGTGACTGAATCTTTCTTTTTCACACTGACTTGGAGGGCAAAATCTTCTACTTCTGTTGATCCACATAAATGATTCCTCTGTGTGCATGTGCCATGCAGTTTTTATAAAAGCCCTTTCTCATGTCAGTTCAATTTAGTTTTATTTTTATAGCACCAATTCACAATAACAGTCCCCTAAAGGCGATTAATACTGTAAGGTAAAGACTACCATATTAGAGAGAAAACCCTAACAATCAGACCATCTCCTACCTACAAGCACTTTGCAACAGCGGGAAGGAAGAACACTATTTTAAGATGAACAGACCTCCAGCAGAACTAGACTCAGGGAGAGGCAGCCAGCTGCTTTGTTCAGTTGGGGGGTTTGAGGGGAAAGAGAACTTTTTGTTTAAGAAGGATTTACATATCTGTAACAAACCAGAATACATAAAAAGTCTTGTGAGAAAAAACAAAAACATAATTTCCAATGTTGTTTTCAGCTTAAGTCACAATACATTCTAACACAAACGAAACAGTGCCTCCAGACTGAACTCTGTCCACAGAAAGCTTTACTTCAGAAGTCTGTCAACCGAAAATGGATCTTACTTGACAAAGGCACAGTTTGGGAATGAGCAGTAAACAAGAGAATCCTATTTGCTATTGCCACTTCTCTCTAACTTCACCACTAAAGAACAGCAGAGTGTGAACTGATGACTGTGATCAGTCTCCATAATAGACCACGCACCTCACTGCAGCCTGTGTTTCACTCAGGATATCTGACCGTTATGTGCTGTTTGCCTCTACATGGCCTCTTCAGGGGATTTCTCTATGCAGTCAGTCATGCTAGTCATGCTGATGTATAAATCAAAGATGATCAATAACATAATTAATTCATGATCCCTTCTACAGCCACTGTATTCCTGGAGTTTTGGAAAAGAAGAAGGGCAGAACTGACTTATGACTGGGACCTCATTGATTGGGAGGAGGAAGAAGTATGTTAGCAATATACTCATACAGCCAGTATGATTTGATTACCTCACAATTTCATTGTGTTCACACTGTACTAAAAGAATAGTCAATGATTCAACAGGCAGATAAAGCAACAGTTCAAATAGTTCAGACTCAAATATATGTTATTATTCAGGAGGAGCTGAGGCCTCAGTTTGAAGCCAAGTACTCCAGGATGGAGAGAGTTAACCCCATCTCTGGCAAGCCCGAGCCTTTCCAGCCCTTCTCAGACAAGCTCAGTCGGCTCATGGTGTCTGTGTCCGGAATATTCTTCATGGTAAACCCTTTGATCTTTGAATAATCTGCCCTTTTGGGATTTAGGCTTGAGATGAGCTCACCGTTATTTTATGTGCCATCTTAGAACAGTGTAATGTGTTAGCAGTGGTGTAACATCTCCCCCTGCTGGACAAACAGTGTACTTATAGGAAATTATGCATTTGGCCTAATTTGTACTGTTTACATGTAATTTGCACGCAATTGCACATCATGTGGATTGTTAATTGTTTCTGCATTCATAGTAGTTTCTTATTTTCTGCATATTGCTTCATAATAGGATCAAATTAAACTTCTTTAGCCTTAATTAAAGTGTTAATCTGTCATTGTTTTGACTAATTCATTCTTTCTCCATCATCTCTGCATAGATTTCCCTCGTTCTGACAGCAGTGTTTGCCGTTGTGGTTTTCCGCCTTATTGCAATGGAGAAGTTTGCTTCCTTCAACTGGCATTTTGTGAAGAAGAACTGGCAGTTTGCCACCTCTGGCACTGGTGTCTGCATCAACTTTATGATCATTATGTCTCTCAATGTGGTAGGTGTCAGGATCTCACACATTTACATTTTCTATCCACCAAATGTTTCATTCAGAAGCTGTTCAGAACTTTGTTCATTCCCACTTGTCTCTCTTTCTTGTTCTCATTGCCCTTCTCAACCTTTTTCCTGTTGACACTGATGAATGCTATCATTTTGACAGGTGTATGAAAAGGTGGCCTATCTGCTGACTAATTTAGGTGAGTGTTTCATGCATTCATTATCTTTTGCTTCCCAGCTGGTTGCACAGTATTTATTCTCTTCCCGTCTGCCTCACAACCCCTGTCCCTCCCCTTTAGAGCACCCACGGACAGAGTCTGAGTGGGAGAACAGCTTTGCTCTGAAGATGTTCCTGTTCCAGTTTGTAAATTTAAACAGCTCCACATTTTACATCGCTTTCTTTCTTGGAAGGTAGGCCAGCTGCCATAAACTTTACAGTGACTGTTTATACTGACTTTAATGAGGGATTGTGTGAAGATGTTTCCTTTCAAACTCCCATGTCATGACATCTGCCAAGATTCCTTCCCTTTCCCTCCTCTATGGGGAAATTATTTTTGGGCCTCATCTTTCAGCACTTACAAAATACTAATCTGCCTTACAAATGTAATTTAGTCATGGTTTATTGCACATAATTAGCACCTTAAAGTGCATTTTTTTTCCTCTGAATTTATTGTTATTCTGATTGAATCAAGAGCTAATGCCACCGATCTTAATTTGGTCAGGTTTGCTGGCAGGCCTGGAAAATACAATAAACTCTTTAATCGATGGAGACTGGAGGAGGTGAGTGCAATTGGCCATTAAACATAAGTAGGTGATTATTTCAGAAATGACTGAGCTGAATATTGCCTTCTTTTTAAGGATATATTTGGAATTTTCGAGTAATTCATCTTTCTAATAATCCATCTGCGTGTGAACCATTAATCTTACCCGTAATTACTATGATTTTCAATTTTAATGATCAAAAACAGAATGGGATCAAATCTGTCCCAGGGTTTGCTTCGAGCTTTTAAATATCAGGCATGAAATATAAATGTTACTTTTTTTTTATTGAAATGTGTTTTTCTCAGTGTCACCCGAGTGGCTGTTTGATTGATCTGTGCCTGCAAATGGGAGTCATCATGTTCTTCAAACAAATCTGGAACAACTTCATGGAGCTCGGTTATCCGTAAGTGCCTTATTATAATCACTTGTCTTTTTGTCTAGGAACTATTAGAGATGCCATTATGCATAATGCTGTGAATTCAAGTGATGCCAATTTAAAAACCATATGTAGTTTCTGTACAACTTTTTGTCTTTTAGTCCATTAGCACATGAAAAGATTTCTCTCCTGAAGAGACACATCAAATCCTCTTGTATGACGCTTAGTAAAAGAGTTCCTGCAGTGCACAAGGATTTGCCAAAAGTTATTGCTTTGAGTTAGCTACTTTCTATGTTTTCAGTTTGCTGCAGAACTGGTGGTCTCGTAGGAAGATGAAGAAAGGAGGAGGTGGAGGCCAGAATGTGGAGAATAAGGCCCAGCTTCCTCAGTGGGACAAAGATTGGAATCTGCAACCAATGAATGCTCATGGGCTTGTGGATGAATATCTTGAAATGGGTAAAATGTGTACTCTTTCAAAGCATTAGTTTGACTTTATGAAAAAGGAAATAATCCTTGAAAAATCAGGCTATTTATTCAGTGCTTACCATTTTTCCTGTCAGTGTTGACATCTAGATGGTTTTTCCTCTGCAGTTCTCCAGTTTGGTTTCACAACCATCTTTGTAGCAGCATTCCCTCTGGCTCCTCTACTTGCTCTGCTCAACAACATCATTGAGATCCGTCTTGATGCCTACAAATTTGTCACTCAGTGGAGGAGACCCATGCCTGCTCGAGCCACTGATATAGGTCTGTGTGTCAATCCATGTAATTCACACAGTGTCTGTTTTATTTCTGGATCAGAATTACTTTTTGCCAGCAGTAATATGCCGCGTTAACTAAACATGTTTCATTCTATGGATATGGATATGTTTCCATATCCTGTCCTTCTGCGCTGCCATATGCTGCACTTCCCCTCCCATCAGCCCACCTCCCCATATGATTACAAACACCACTCTTAAACTGCCATATGATCAAATTATTCATGTGGCATGTTCCCTTGTAATTAAACAAAGAATCCACCCTGAAACATTTAGAAATTCCTTAGCTGTAATGAACACATTGTGTCAGTTACACAGCATCAAAGAGCAAAGCTTCTTTGAAGGATTAAGCTGACATTTCCTGATCATCCACAGACAGATTTGCAGAAAAGGAAGCAAGATCCTTTTTCTCCTCTGTCTCTATCTTTATTGAACTTCACTGTAATGCTGCCAAAAACATTTTGTGTATTTCAAGCAACACAACTCAAAAACAATATGTAGGAAAGATTTGTGCACCATTGCTGGAGGCTGTTGAAACTGAGGTAATTTATGAACTAAGAAGCACTCTATCAAGCACAGTGAAGGAAAACCAGCATCTTAAAAATTTTAAGGTGTAGCTCTTGAGCTAAACATGTCAGGGATTACTATGTGACCAGAAAATGTCTCCAAATGTTACATTTTTCTGTTTTCAGTTATAATCTTTTGACTAATATGGATCAGCCTTTTACCAATACAAGCTTTGATAAGGCACAGAGAATTTAAGTTTTTTATTATAAATATAACAATTGTTTTATTGTTCACTGCACAATATATATGTTTTTTCCAAAAATGACTGCTGTGTATGATGTAGTCTCTGAGTTATAAAAGAAAATGTCCCCCAACCATTGTAGATAAAGACACGCAGGACCATCATAGTAAGACTAACTTGCCTTGTGACACTTAATAAAATATTTAAAAAGTTTGTTTCCTTCTGTTTTGTCTGGCAGGTATCTGGCATGGGATTCTTGAAGGTATTGGTGTGCTGGCAGTCATCACTAACGCCTTTGTCATTGCCATTACTTCAGACTATATCCCCCGCTTTGTTTACGCTTTTAAATATGGCCCATGTATGAACAAGGCACACCACCATGACGATGAGTAAGCCTTAAAAATTATGTGTACACTTTATATTCATGTTAATATATAGTATGGTGGTTTATATGATAGTCTCTCTTTTTGCCCTAAGGTGTTTGCAAGGCTACGTGAACAGCAGCTTATCTGTGTTTGACATGGGTGAGCTGAAAAACGGAAGCCGGTCTGGATACTGCAGGTACAGAGATTACAGAGCGCCACCCTGGAACACAGTGCCGTATGAATTCACTCTACAGTTCTGGCATGTCTTGGCTGCCAGGCTGGCATTCATCATCGTCTTTGAGGTCTGTAACCACTGCCCATTTCTCCTTTGTGTGTTTACAAGTAGGGCAAGCAGTTAAAACTAAATCCTCTTACATTATGCTACTTTTAGTCAGCCTCAATATTTTTGTAGCTTTATATATGTATTATGTTAATTGTTTTATGTGCTGTGACCAAAACCAAAACCTCACAGCAGTAATTTAAGTGATTTTCATGGTTTAATTAAATCAAGCTCCCGGAGAAGGCTGAGAAATTTCTGCCATTCAAAGCCCACCAAATAAAAATCCCAAATTACATGCTTGCCATGCAAGATTTTCCCCTGACAACATTAATTTCTACAAAGAGAAAAACTTATATACATAATGTATAAAAAATTAAAGGACATATAAACATCCTTCTTGTGGCACATTCTTTTCCTTTGCAGGCTCCATAATTACTACAATAAATATTAACAACTAAAGTGTGTGAGTTCTATGGATTGTAACTCACAAATGCTTAAATTTTCCTTCAGCACTTGGTGTTTGGGATCAAGTCCTTCATAGCGTACCTCATTCCAGACATGCCGAAGGATCTCTGTGATCGCATGAGAAGGGAAAAGTACCTGATGCAAGAGATGATGTATGAAGCAGAACTGGAACATCTCCAGAAGGAGAGAAAGAAGAATGGAAGGCGTTATCACCATGAGTGGCCTTAACTTTACCCCCATGTCTCCACTACGCAGCCCACAGCTCACAGGCTCAACCTCTCCTGCCTGCTTATTTATGTGTTTAAGCTTTGAGAGTCTAGCTTCACTTGGCTGATTCTGTACACCAAAGACACCCTCTCGAGATCCTCCCCAGAGCTGCCATTGGCTGCTCCCTCGCCATCTGTTCCACCTCCTGGTTTCTGGCTCTGACCCTTTCTGCCCCACCCTCATCCCTCACCTGGCTTCATCCAACAGGGTGCCCTTGGGTCTGTGCTGCATCATGGCTTCAGTGGGAAAACCGTTGCAATTGTAATGTTTACTATGCAGATCAAGGGCTGCAAATCAGCACAGTTCACGCTCCCATCCTGCACTCTCTGTGTGGCAGCTAGCACTTTGCTTTGACTCTGCATTCTGGTGCATCTCGCAGCATGGTCGTGTTTTTTCCTCCTGTGGGCATCAGCTGAGCCACGTCTGTGTGACAGACCTAGCGTAGTGTTTTTATCATTGCAAAGTGATTCTGGTGATGTGGCTACCAAATAAAAATGACACTGTTCTTGCTATCTAACTGTATATTACTGTAGAAGCATGCTGATTAATATTTGCAAAGCATTTTAAAAAATGCAAAGAAAAAACAAAAATGAACAGCACTCATTGTAAAGGATGTTAACATTCAGTCAACACATCTGGCAAAGAATTTGCTCAGAAATAATATAAAGCGCATGGTAATACTGTTTTATAACTTTTTTGATAGACAAAGTTCCTGTCTTGAGGCCTGGTTCACGTGTGTCTGTACTCAGTGTGAGCTGTGTGTTAATCTCTGTGCTACTGCTGAACTTGTCTGTCTTGAGTTGAGGAAATGTGAACTTTGTGCAATTTGACTGTGCCTACAGTGTAACAATATGACTGCATACCACAATTGTGTCACCAACATCACGTGTGCCTGTGTTGGCAGCACGTGCTTTTTTTGAAGTGCAAGAATTATTCTCTCTCCTCGTTCTGTTGTCTGATCTGCAGTAGACTCTCTGAACTCTCCTTTTAGGATTTGTTTTGGATGTGAGTCACACCACAGCACCTACTCGGGTCTCTGCTAACATCAACAGTACACGTTGTAATGCAACTCCCGTCATGAAAAATGTATACACTCACATGCAGGATCCACAAATCTGCTCTTCCGTTCTGCACTCGCAGTCTGTTTTTCATTTGCTGCTGGAAGCCCTCAAGCGTGGTTGAAACTTGGATCACTTAGAAATACCTGTGGCTTGGATGTTCAGTTTGAAATGAACATCTATCCTGGTGTTAACTCACAATATACGCTACAAGCTTCTGTTGCAGTCTTTTATTAAACACATAAGCAGACAGTTTCAACTGCTGTCTAAACTTTGATCAAACAGAGATGTTAGGGTTTGTTCATTGCCTTTTTATTATGGTCAGTTTTGATGTAATGGATTAGAGAAGCATGTTTTTGCCTAATGAACTCAGGAAAATAGGCATTACGGCTGATAGCTGTATCTGTGAGGCTGAGATGGGATAATTTCCTACTATGATCATGTTGATGAAGAATCATAGAGTGAGTGGTGTGAACTGTGATGAGGACTTCCAACACTTCAGTACATCATATTGATCATATGATGTTAAATATAATCATGTTATGCACTGTAAAAGAAAAAGCACCAATTTAACAACTGAAGGGAAAATAATTACCCTGAATGCATTGCACAACACTGAAAAACATTTTTCTTTTTACAAGAATTGTCCTCTGTTTGGGTTTGTTTTAGTTGTTTATTTATTTATTCATTTATTTAGTCCTGCTTTTGTATATACATTTTGTGACATAGGTAATGTTTTTGTACACTTTATTTTGTGCTATGTACCAGTTCGCCTGTGCTCACCCTCAGATAGACGTTATGTCCACTTGTCTCAGGTGTCCTCTGAATGTCTGCAGATGATCAACTTTTTTATCATATTTTCTAAGATGCGATCAAAGGTATTCTGCTTTTTTAGATATATATTTTTGCACCGCAGTGGTTTTGCATGACTATAATGCACCCTCACAATATAAAGCATGTTTTTATTTTGCATAATTGCTGTTAGTATATTAGGGCAGATGGAAAATCATGCAATATGCCCATACATTTCATTTTGTAGACATATGATGCAGGTTGTTGATCAAAAACGTAGTGCTTTTGAGCCATGTTCAATCCAAGGACTCATTATTTCATTCACAAAAGAAAGATATTTGCTTTCAAATCTTATTCCAGTTCTTAGGAAGCTAGTGTTTTCAGAATATTCTTCCAGCTATGTGAACACTTAAAATCTATGCATGTTGTTATCCTTGAATGCTACTTTGTTTTGAACAGACACACAGGTAAATGTACTGCTACATTTGTACTGTAGAGTATGCATGACTTAACTCCTGCTTTGAGCAGAGCTGACTTCTGTAAAGTTGTATCTTAAACATATCACTTCCCTTTTTCAGTGTTGATCATTTTTGAAGGTCTGGGTGAGACTATTTTTGTTTCTTGATGTGGTGGGATTTTATACTGTTGTAGTATTTTCTAAATAATAGCTTGTTCTCTGCATTGATTAATAAAATCTGTCATGGAATTTCAAGGAGAGTCTGATCAAACATGTGAAACATCAGACTTCTTCTGTTTGGACGTTCAGATGGAATTATAATCAATAAATTAATTACAATTAAATATTAATTAATTGTGAATTAGTTATTATAAACAGAATTATAATTATGTTTACTGTTAAATAGCTGAGCTGTTCAGCCTGAGGGGATAGGGTTACTTTATGAATGAATAATTACATGGCCTTGGATGTTTGACTTGTCCAGCTACTGATCTTTCCCAAATGAATCTTCATCAGTTCACCTCACTGATACAAATGCTGCACAGTAGTGGAAAGGTGTCTGATGCCTTCTGCTGTTGGCAATAGCACAATATGGGTATTGTATAATAAATAATAATGGCGTGACCTTGCACATCTCTGAAAATATAGCAGTCTAGAGGGGGATTAAACTTTCTGTTCTATCCTTCCTAATAGGATTGTGCTTAAGCAATGATGTACTTGAAGCACAGTGACGTAAGCCCACAGATTTATTTGTATAATAGGATGATATCAGTTATGACATGAAGTGTATCAATAACATTGTTTACTTTGTTCCTGTTTACATGTAAAAAACATATTGAAATGTATAAAAACAATGTAACATAAACTAATTTGGATATCACTCTTTTCTGTAATAAATCATTGATTGTATCTTTTAAATCAGATCTGTTTTCTTCGTCCTTGTTTTTATTATAAACAGCAGAGAAAAGGCCTTTGTGCCTATAGTTGATATATTTTTCACACAATGAGTGCAGGGGCTGTTTTTATTTTTTTCCTTACTATTATCACAAACCACAAGTATTCTGGCCACAGTGTTCATATAACATATTGTTAAAAAGATTGCATTTCCATAACAAACCCACTATTTAAGTATTGCAGGATTTTCCCAAAACTATGTTGCTGTTTCATGCCTCTTCTCTTCTAACTGCTTTTCCATTCATGTCATGCTGGTTAACATTAGCCTTCATTTTTTACAGTGAAATCTAAACACACCAGAAGAAAAATGCAAAGATTTGGTTTACTTTGAGTCCTGATGACTGATATTCCATACTTTGAGTATTTCATCTCTTCTGGCACTCACACTGAGAGATTTCCTTCCACCTCTTTAACTTAAAGATGTTAGAAAGCTGTGGTTTGACTTTTACGTCACCGTTGGGTTTTTGAAAGAAAATAGCAGTTCAAAAGTGGATGCAGACAGTTTTATCTTCTAGCACTGTTACCCTATTTGAGATGATGTGGTAATGGAAAAACTTGTTGGGGGATGCTGAAGACTCAGATCTGTAAGAGAAAAAGATTCCATTAAGGACATAAGTTAATGAAATACAGGCAAAATGCAAAAAAATGGCTTAAAATTAAAGATTAAGGAAAAACCTAAAGACTAAAGCAGTATCACATTAACAGCCACCAACTAACCTTCAGCACTGAAGAAGGTACTCTCGATCATAAAGTACAATAATATAAAAACAGTTCAGTGAAGAACCATTTCCAGAATTAAACAAATACTCTTACACTGGCCTGGAAAACATTGTTCACATAGTTATTGATCAAGCATTAAGAAGCTTGACTTCTTATGGATTTTAGCCACTGACGACATCACATCATTCCAATCCTAGCTTCTCTCCATTGATTCTAGCTTAAGATTTTACTTTAAAGCAAGTCTGAGTCTAGCCATTGCAGCAAATGTTGACCATGTAAACCAGTTCAACACCTAAGATCCTTGTGGCTGTTTTAAAGTTCTGGGGTCTGTCCCTTTGCCATCAGACTCATCAGACGACCTTCCTAGGGACATAAAACTTTCAGATAACAGTGACTTTCTTTAACCTCCTGAGAACTGAGCTCCTCTTTGGGTTGCATGGCATGCAACTGGTCTATGTTGAGCTAAATAGGTGCAGAAAAAAACAACATGTAATGACCCATTATGAGGATGCAGGGTCTTAGGAGGTTTAACCACATCCTAAAACACATTTTTATATTCTCACTTTTTCATGATGTGATTTTTGTAGTGATATCTCTGTTAATACTTTTATTCTTTCATTAGTTTTTATTTTGACATTTTTCAATTTTGCATTCTTTTTTGTGTTGTTCTAACTTCATCTTAACATAATTATGTTTTGTTTGGCCAAACTGTTTGTTTTTCTGTATTATATACTTTCTGAGGATCCCACTTTTGCTTGTCTATTTCCCCTTTTCCACCAACACAGTGCCTGTGCCCAGTCTAAAACCAGTGGCACTCATCTCCACCCCAAAAAAGGATTCATGCTGGCACCAAAAGGCTGCCACAAGAACAGCACCACAAAACTGCTTGGCCCAAAGTTGGAAACACTCATGTCACCGGCTGTGGGAGGAGCAACCTTAGGAAATGCACCAATTATTGACAGATGCAGCCCAGCGAGTCTGTTCACTATAATTTTCTTCCCACAAAAATTACCTTAACTTCTGTTAATAATACTATGTAATTTTTGGGCTGGTTCTCAAAAGACAACAAGAGAGAAGTGGTTCTGCACTGGCACTACGCTGATGAAAAAAATAATATGTAAATGAACTTTGTTAACTTTGTTATTAAAGGTACTACAGTGGGTACGGAAAGTATTCAGACTCCTTTAAATTTTTCACTCTTTGTGTCATTGCAGCCATTTGCCAAAATCAAAAAAGTTCATTTTATTTCTCATTAATGTACACTCAGCACCCCATCTTGACAAAAAAAAAAACAAAACAGAAATGTAGAAATTTTTGCAAATTTATTAAAAAAGGAAAACTGAAATATCACATCGTCATAAGTATTCAGACCCTTTGCAGTGACACTCATATTTAACGCACATGCTGTCCATTTCTTCTGATCCTCCTTGAGATGGTTCTGCTCCTTCATTGGAGTCCAGCTGTGTTTAATTAAACTGATTGGACTTGATTAGGAAAGGCACA
>VUQH01058112.1:0-10280 GCA_015106775.1 Etroplus canarensis
CCAACAGAGACCTTTGGGATGTGGTGGAACAGGAGCTTCTCATCAAGGATGTTCAGCCCACAAATCTGCAGCAACTGTGTGATGCTGTCATGTCAACATGGAGCAACGTCTCTGAGGAAGGTTTCAGAAACTTGTTGGATCTTTGCCAAGAAGAAATAAAAAGGGGGTTCCAACCTGATATAAGCAGTCAGTCAGTCAAAGCCTATCACCCCTCCCAGGGTATAGGCTGTACACAAGGGACCTCCAGCGACTCTCGTCCTGTACGTCTCCTTTGATTTTACTCCAGGTGGTTCCCGGTCTCTTGATGTCTGTTTGCAGGTCTTGACGCCAGATGTTTGACGCCTGCCTCTTTTCCACTTTCCCTGGGGGTTCCATGACAAGGCCTGCCTAGTGGAAACTGGCTTTCTCAGATTGTGACCAATCCATCCCCAACTTCTTCACCCAGTTTCATTCTCTGCTGGTATCTGCTGTGTTCTCTCCCAGAGTCTGATGTTGCTGATATTCTCTGGCCAGTGGATTTTCAAGCTTCTCCTATGACAGCTGTTTATGAAGGTCTGTACTCTTTGGACTGCGGTTTTTGTCAACCTCCAGGTCTCCGCTCCATATAGAACTGGTGTGTTGTGACAGCTCTCTGGAGCGCCACGCATTTTTCAGCTGGAGAAAAGCTGCTCTTGCTTTACCAGTGCTGATATAAGCAAGGTGTACCTAATGAAGTGGGCGCTGACTGTATCTCAAATCAGACATGAGGGCAGTGTTTGGGGTCATCCACTGATCATTTGTACCTAATTTGGTGCAGCCTGGATGATGTTTGTTTAATGTCTCATCACATGGTGGCGCTATCAGGGCCAAACTAGACGGAATTCAGCAGTTCAGAAAAAAATCCCTATAGGCTGCTATTAAAAACGGCTTAAATATTCATAAAATAAATTGTTAAAGATATCAGCAATAAGAATAATAAGAGTAAAAACAGAAAGCCAAAGGACCAGTCCAGGTGCATTACTGTCCTGACACATTAAAGCTGGAAGTCAGGTGACAGGTGATGACGTTTATCCATAAGTATGTGGACAGTCTGGAAACAAATCTTGCAAAGCTGATGTCAGGAAAGTGAAACTTAGGGAAACAGAAATTGGACAGCGGAGGCGCTATAAGAGCGCCAGAGTGCGGGCTGCGCAGCACAGTCATACCCAGGATGGGGGTTCAAGGCCTGGCCACGCTCTTAGACAGCCACCAGAGGATCTACCGGGACGCCCAGTTCAGGATGAGCCGGCTGGTCATTGATGGGTCCAACCTGACCTACCTTCTGTACTTCGAGTCCGGTAAGAAGCTCAGACTCAGAGCCTGCCAGCAGGAGGAGGAAAGTTTGGACCTCGCTACAGTTTCTCTGCTGCAGGATTTTACAGGCTTTAATTTAAAAACAACAGCGAAGTAGGCATTTAAATATCTGTGCCATGAATTATTTAATTCACTGAAGTAGGAAGTAAACAAAAGTATAAGTAGCAAGAAGTGCTTGGAGTATTCATTTGGTACCTTAATATCCAGTATTTCTCTGTTTATACTGATGTATTTGGCTTGGATCTGTTTGCTCTGATGTATTTGATGTATTTGATATATTTGATGTATTTGTGGTGAGTGGCATCCATCACACTGAGCTCTCTGCTTGTTGTTATCTGATTATAACTCACACAATCAGAAATGAAACCAGTATTAGAAACCTTTTGCACAGTACTTAGTGTAATTTTCAGGCTGGTGTGCAGCCCTGTGTCCTGTTACATATTTATTATATTAAGTAGTTTCTACACTGGAGTGGCTGGTTTAATCATTTAATATTGTGCAAAGTGGAAAAACAGTATTTAGACTTTTTACTCAAGTTAAAGTTATAATCCTACTCAAGTAGCTCAATAATGCCCAAGTTATACATATCTAACTTTTTTTTATATATATATATAGTGCAGCATGCATACATGGAAAGCTATAATCAAGTAGCTGGCATAGTGTACAGGAACATCTGTGCTGAGTATGGCCTGGAACTCCCAAGGTCAAGATGGTCTACACCTCCAAAGAGAATGACCAAGCTAAGATCCTGTGGGACTTCCAGATACAAACAGGTAAACTGGTGATGGCTAACCAACCAGACATAGCAGTGGTGGACAAGCGGAGGACGAAGTCTGTCGTGATAGATGTAGCAATCATACAGCATCAGAAAGAAGGAACATGAGAAGCTTGAGAAATACCAAGGGCTCAAAGAAGAACCAAAAAAGTTGTTGTCACTGTTTGTGGTTTGTGGATTTGTGCGACTGCGTTTGGTTTATTTATAGGATGTTTAGTTTTCTTTTTTTCTTTGTGTCTCCTTCATGTTCTCCTGTGTTCTGTCCACCTGTTCCTTTTCTACTTAGGTTCTTGTTCATGCAGTTTTTGTTGTTGTCATTCTTGGTTTTACGCTTCTCATGGCATCCCGTGTTTATGATTGTCTCTCTAGTTGATGTGTCGGCCATGTTTTATTCTGTTATTGCACCCTTTGTTGGTTTCTGGTTTTATTCTAGAGTGGGCTTGCATGTTTATTTTGTTCCCCAGATGTTTTCCTGCTATCTGTTTCTAGTAGTTTTGTTTTGCTTTCCTTCCATGCCTCCTTTGTTCTCCATGTGTGTATTTTGTCACTGAGTGGGGATTTTTTTATAGTACCTAAAGTAAATATAGTAATTATGGTGAAAGGTAATTTAAGAATCATAGACATATTATTGGATCATAATTACATGATTACTTATCAGGGGTGAGTCTGGGATCAGCCCACAATCAGAATGTCAGTGCCTTGTGATTAATACATCACTGAAACAACAATACATAATGAATTGGTGGTTATGCTAATAATAGCAATACTTGATGAATAACTTTAAGTAAGAATGAATAAAAGAATATGCTGCTTGCAAATGTATCCAGTGCTTTTCACCTCAGTTCATGTTACAGTTACTTTCTAAAGCAGCCTGATCGGCTGGATGGCCTATTGTAGCGTCTGAGAATAATTCAGAGTTTTCAGTGTAATCCACCTGTTTTAGGGTGGAGCCTTTGGTTGGGTAATGAAACCTGAGACAAAGACTTAAGCATTACGGCCAGAGTTTCCCCAAAATAAGTTAAAGATCAAAGTAGAAATGAGGAGAAATGTGCGCCACATTGTTTCAGTCTCTGAACCACCAAATCATCAAGCTGTTAAAGTGGCATCATTTAGCACAGATACTGGACAAACAGGCTGCAAGTTGATACAAACCCTCCCTTTATTGTGCTGAATCAGCATAATAAAGGGAGGGTTTATGATAGAAGTCATAAAATTCATACAGCTGGGCAGAGCTCAGAACAATTTACCAATGTACACTATACTGTGTAATAATATAATGACACAAGGGGGCAGTGCGGTGGTTAGCAGTGTTGCCTCACAGCAAGAGGGTCCAGGCTCAAGTCCAGCAGCCGGCAAAGCCTGCATGCTCTCCTCGTGATCGCGTGGCCCCCCCCGGGTGCCCCAGCCTACCCCCAACAGTCCAAAGACATGCAGAGGGGTTAGGTTGTTTGGTCATTCCAAACTGACCTGAATGTGGGTGTGTATGGTTGTCTGTCTCTCTGTGTTGGCTCTGCGACAGACTGGCGACCTGTCCAGGGTGTACCCCACCCTTCATTCCATGACATCTGGCTCCAGCGCCCCCTGCGACCCAGAATTGGACAAGAAAATGAATGAATGAAAGCATGAGGAAGGAGGCATTAGAAAATCATAATAAAATGCATTTTTACTACTGCAGTACTATTATTTTTAGGGGTGCAAAAATGAAATTTAAAAAAAGAGTGTAAACTTGTGAATGTTACTTTTATTGCTGGATAGTTTGAGCTATAATAATGCAATTTATCTGCAAAATATTAAGTAACAAATTTTTAAAAAACTAATATGGAGTACAAAGTACAATATTTACATTTAAAATGTGGTAGAGTAAAGTCAGAAACATACACAACACAATGTCCACAACATACGGATATTGAATAAAATACAAGTACATTAAGCCTGTACTCCAGTAAAGTACTTAAGTTAATGTACTAAATTAAATTTCTGCTGCTGGAAAATGGATGGATGGTTTGTGAGCAGTCATTTTCCTTTTTGGAACTAAAAATGACCATATTTGGACACTGCATGCTCATATAAAAGGGACATTTTAATCACGGTGTGATCTGTGATCTGTTTTATCACGTGACTCTAAATGAGACAGCAATTAATAATCATCATGATGTTTTTAAGAATACTTGAGACCAGCGTCTGAGACCAAAACTCATCAGGAAAGCGTTTGCTGAGCTCAGAGATCAGGTGAACAGCAGGCTCTCATCACTCCTTCTGTCTAGCTTCTTTTTACAGCTAGACATGTTGTCCTCTGCTGGACATTAGAAAGAATGCATGTTTAGGAAGCTTCAGCATTGGTCATGCAAGTTCTGCTCCAGGCACATATAACCGGACAACAAGTTAACAGCATGTTTATGCAATTTACATTTATCCATATGTAAATGTTGTGTTATTTGCATGGTGAACTTACTTGTTACAGTTACAACCACTGGCTCGCTGCTCATTGATGTCAGCATCATAAACCTGTGTTGCAGTCCACTCAGCATCTTTCACAAACTTACTGTAAATTCCTGTATTCAAAAATATACTTTCAAAATGAACTAAAGCTATCTATAGAAGAAGCAACAACAGTGACTTTAAGTCCAAAACATATAAGTATGCACTGTGGAGAAAACACATCAAGTGACTAGCTGTACTTTTATGTAATATCAATTTATGTCACAGGATATTGCATTGAGTCAGTGTAACCATTTTATATAATCCTTTGTAAATTTTAACTAAATCCTTCACCACCAGGTGGCAGTGTTCTACCAGTGGGTGCATTTAAATGTTTTAGATACATCCTGTTGCTCTTTTAACTTTTGATATTTCCTTTTAGCCCAGCCCTACTTTAGCCCTTTCCCAGGGAGCCATTGTAAATTAGAATGTGTCAATAGGGATTTATGGGGTTAAAAAACAATTCTTGTACACAAACTTCCCAGAAAGTCCAAGGAGGACATCCAGCAGACAACGAATTTGCATCTATGACGTCAGCACAACTGTTGTATTGGAACTACTTTTCAACCAAGACTAGACATTGAGATAAGATGTTCAGTCAGCAGTTATTCCACATTGAAATGTTTTCTGGAAAATGTCTCAATTTCATTACATCATCGTAATCCATCCAGTTGTTTTTGAGATATTTTAGGAGATGGGTAAGATGTTCCCACATCACCCTTACTATCAGCCCAGTTTCGTAACAGTTCATGAAATACTGACAAAATGTGATCTATTTGAGTGCATGGACTCAAATTTTTCATCATCCAGGTGTTTTGGAAAATTGAGCTTTTAAACATGGTAAACATCACAAATGAATTTGAATGTTCAAAACATCTAATACTAGCAACTGATCATCATTCGTTGACATTCCAGACAACTCCATGACTGTCCTTATCCTCAAACATGCCATTTGTTTAAGACAGTTCATGCCCACCACAAGAGTCCAATAAAAGCAGTCTTCTGGCCCCAGTTACCCCTCTTGTTTTCTCTACTCAGTGCTGATTCCTTGCTTGGTAAAATGCAGGTTGTTTATACCAATGAGTCCATTCGCTGTGTTTCTGTTGTTTGATTGTTCAGATCTGGACCAGAATCATGGTGGGGAGTATGCTGCCTTTGAGGACCTGATCAAGAGGTTCGTTACAGCCCTCAGAACCTGTGGCATTGATCCATATGTGGTGCTGGATGGAGGCTCAGACCACACCAACAAGAAACTCGAAACTGTGACGCAGAGAGCTGAGCAGCGGATTGAGAGGGCCCATCGAGCAGCGGTTGACGGCAGGAAGGAGAACATCCTTCCAATTTTGACCAGGCGGGTGTTTAAACAGACGTTGGCCCGGCTGAAGGTCCCAGTGGCCCAGTGCTTTGGAGAGGCTGATCAGGAGATAGCTACCCTGGCTGCTGAATGGCACTGCCCAGTGCTTTCCAATGACAGCGACTTCTACATCTTCGACCTCCCAGCAGGCTTACTGCCCATCTCTTACTTCCACTGGGAGGATGTGAAACAGAATGGCTCACAGAGCTACATCCCCTGTAAGAGGTACTACAACTCCAGTTTCTGCATCTACTTCAGAATCCAGTGCCAGCTCTTGCCCACCTTTGCCGCCTTGTCGGGGAATGATTATGTGAAGTTGCATAAAATCAACTGGTCTCAGTTTGCCCCGGAAGGTAGCAAGTCATCACCACGCCTAGAGGGGCTGCTCTGCTGGCTGAAGGACTTCAAGCAGCCTCAGGAGGCCTTGGATGCAGCATTGGAACTGATGGGAGGAACAAGCAAGAGCAAGAAAGTGTTCCTTCAGAGTTTGTCTGTGGGGATAGAGGAATACAAACTACCTCCCAGCTCTCTGAAAGAGTTCTTCATTCATGGGGTTGTACCTCCATTCCTAGCAGAGGAAAAGGTAATCAAATTCTTTACTTGTGTTGGGCACATTATTTTTTAACCAAGTTCTGTCTTTACCTTTGTGGAAACTAAATAACCTACAATCTGGAGGTAACTTCTAGGCCAAAAAGGTCGGTTCTGGTTTTCCCGTTTGGGTGGAAAACTGGGAGATTATAGCTACATATTTTAGTTTGCTTAAGTTGAGATGTGATGATGTATCCCAGCATGTTGACACAGACTCATATTCTCTGAATCTTTGACCCTTCTAAATTGTGTTTCTTCTGTTAAATAGCCTCTGGAAGCATCTGTTAAATGTAAATCTAGAGGCTCAACACTACGTGTGACATCATGAGGCAGGTCTTTACCTCTTGGAGTATTTTACCAGAGACTGCCTTTTTCTTTTTTACCATGGTATGCCTGAATCTTCGATCAGTGTTGCTGACTGGAGACTGTGATCCTATACCTTGCGTTACTGTTTAGCACCTACTTAGAAGTGATACTGATTGCAGTTCCCTCCCTTTCACTTGTGCATCTGCACAAATGGGTCAGGGTTGATTTCTCTTCCCAAACCCACTTTCTGGGTTGGTGATTCCAGCATATGTTGAAATACTTATTAAGCACACCACCACAACAAACTCTGGAAAACAGAACTGGAAAAAAGTACAACTTATGTTCATTTCTGAATGGTCTCCCCATGAAGGTGGACAACACTGGAAATATTGGCAGAACTCAGAACTGTGGCTACAAGTTCAATTCCAGGTTAGGAGGTTTCCACAGTGGAAATGACCTAAATTTTCAGCTGTCCAGATTGTGATATACTGGGTGGATTTCACACCCTCCCTCTGGTCTACGTGTCCCTGTCTCTGCTGTAATGTTTTATATATATCCCAGTGAGGGTAAAAATATATCCTCCCTCTGATTTCTTTCACTGCTTTTTGAAGCAGTCTGAAGTGTAAACAGCAACCAAACCAGAAATGTTCGGCTTTCAGTGCTTGTGCTCTGGTGACAGTAGGGATGAGGGGAATGAGCTCGATCCCATTCCGCTCCTACTTTTCTCAGTCCCACAAAACACTGCTTTTTCTTTTTTTAATACTTTTTTTAAATTTTGATTTTCACAGAAAGAACAAAGTTTATAAAAGACATTAACAGTCGGTCATACATGTACTCATAGCTTCTCTTTACATATACAGGAGGGATGAGAAAAAGGGTGGGGGGGGGATAAGTAAAAAATTACATCACTGGTATCTTGTCGGTATCTTACCTGCAATATTACACAGGAAGATCGTACCAAAAGAGGAGTCAAGGTCCTTACTGAAAATAGTCGGTCAGAATGACTGGACAGGTCCAAAATATATGATAATAATCTGCCAGCTGCTCTCCACACTCCCGCCAGCACCAACCGCTCCTCACGTCACCCGTCTGTGCATACTTTAATTTAGGAGTTATAAAGTACCTCAATAGGTTTTGCCAGCAGAATTCTCTCCAAGCACCTGAAGGTCAGGTGCATCAAACACATGTTCTGCCAGTCCTCATCTGAAATTGAAACCCCAGATTCTTTCTCCCACCTTGCCTTCACTCTAATGGTTGAAAATTTCCTACCCGGCTACTTGAGTATAATCTTGAGATAAGTTTCTTGCTTCTGTTGGTCCTATACAAGTCACTAAATAAGTCTATTAAATCTCGCTATTAAAGTATGACCTGACCTGTAAATATCTGAAGAAGTCAGTTTTATCCAGGCCAAAAGTTTCTTGGATTTTCTTGAAACTATACAGTTCTCCATCATTCAAAATTAACAGTAGGAAGTAATACCCGTTCAATTCCAATATTTAAACCTCACATCAATCCCTACTGGTATGAAATCTGGGTCAAATGCGACCCATTTTAACATTCTAGAGTGCCTCTCCAGAAGCGGTGAATTGCATTCCTTGAACCAAATTCTAAGTGGTACCGTGGACTATTGGTTTAGAGTCTCAGCGTGCCGTCTGTGTAGAGATTTGCTTCCCAGAAGGGACTGTAAAGGTATATCTAATTGTGAGATTTCTATGTTCTTCCATTTTGCACTATATCTGGGGTTGCAGCAGCAAGCTAGTGCTCTTAATTGGGCTGCTCTGTAGTAGCTAGGCAAAGACTTTCTGCCTTTTTCTTTACGGAGTTGTAGTATTCTGAATTGAACCCTTGGTCTTCTACCTGCCCATACAAATCTAGAAATCCACTTGTCCCACTCTATGAATTGTTTCAAGGCTTGGGATGGACAGAAAGAGAAATAAAAATCGTGGCAGTATCTTCTTTTTCTTCTTTTGGCTGCTCGTGTTAGGGGTCGCCACCGCGGATCATCTGCCTCCATCTCACCTTATCCCTTGCATCCTCTTCCCTCACGCCAACCCTCTGCATGTCCTCCTTCACTACATCCATCTACCTTTTCTGTGGGCAGTATATTAATTTTTATTATTTGAATTCTATTATGCATTTCTAGCGACAATTGGGACTATCTGTTGAGATCTGCCTTGACTTTAAACCATTGTAGTTACTTTCATGAATTTTACTTATATCTTTAGGTATTTGGATCCCAAGATACTTGTTGGTCAGAGAGTCCCATCTAAATTTAAACTTTTCCTTTAAGTCCTCTTGAGGTCCAAAATTGTAACTCAAGATTTGTGTTTTTTCTTCATTTATTTTGCACCCTGAGTAAGATCTGAAATCTTTCAATAGAGACATGGGTCTGGGGATGGTGGATTGAGGTGTGGTTACAAACAACAGGATATCATCAGCATATAAACAAATCTTCTGTTCCAGGCCTCTGATCCTAATCCCCTCTATCCCTTATTAACTGTGCCAGGGGTTCGACATATAAAGTGAACAGAGCTGGACTAACAGGGCATCCCTGCTGGCAGCCCCTCTCCAGGCTTATCTTCTGAGAGAGGTTCCCGTTAATTTTAATTCTGGCATATGGCAGTTTGTATAGAGTTTTGATGCATCTAATAAAATCAGGTAATCCCATTGGACTGAATCAAAAGCCTTCTCGGCATCTAAGCTAATTATTGTGGCCTTAATATTTTCCTTATTTATGTGATCAATTACGTGTAGGACATTATCCTGGGTCTGCCTGTCCCCCACAAAACCAGTTTGGTCCAGGTCCACCAGTTCTGTCACTATATTTTCCAGTCTTTTGGCCATTATTGATGCAAATAGCTGTAATCTATATTTAGTACTAAAATTGGTCTGTATGAGCTACAGTTTTTTTTGTCTTTCCCTTCTTTAGGAATAATTGAAATTATTGCCTCCCTCCAGGTTTTAGGAGCCTGATCCTACTTGAGGGTGTAATTAAAGCAGTTAAGAAGTATTGGTATTATTTGATCCTTAAATGACTTATACCATTCGGCAGGGAATCCATCTGTTCCCGGAGTCTTATTGGTTTTTAGTCTAGCGATTGCTGTCTCCAGCTCCTCCTTTGTAATTTGTGCCATTAGTATCCTATTCTGCACCCTTCCAATGGAGGGTAGGTCTGTTGATTCCAAAAAGGAATTTATCGCCTGATGGCTGGTTTTATTTGATTCCTTGTACAGATTATTGTAATAGTTTTCAAAAATTCTTTGAATGTCTTCCAATTTATGGCTTACCTCATTGTTCCTAGGGTTTCTGATTTCAAATATAGTAATCTCTGCCCTTTGCTTTCTTTTTTTTTGACCTGTCCTGTCTGGCAGCATTAGCAAGCAGAATCATCGTCTGAATGCTTTGTTGTGCCAAACACATTTGATTTGCCAAAAGGAGTTCTATAAA
>VUQH01058115.1:15115-28880 GCA_015106775.1 Etroplus canarensis
CTTTCATTCAGCTCTACTTTCTCTCCAGCTCACTTTTCATTTGCTTTAGGTGCTCTCAACTATGAATGAGGTAAAGCGCACACTGGTGTTATGTAGCTGCTGCTTGCATAAAGGTGGGATTTTAAGTACTTATTTGACACAGAGAGGCTTGTGAGTACTCGTTTAGTAGCAATGTCTGCACTTCAATCACATCGAGTTTTTTTCATTTAAAATCCACTGTGATGGTATAAAGAGGGAAAATTGCTAAAATTGTGCCATTGTCCAAATCCTTATGGACCTTAATGTGTCTGAGAATGTGGACTCCCTGCCCATTGCACTGTACTATACTGTCCCAGAATATTATTTATCAAATATTCTAACAATAAGTGTGTCGGAGTTCCCTTAAGTTATAACTATGTCTTCGCTGTGGAAACATTATGTTTTCGGGTTGTCCCTACATCTATCCGTCTGTTTACAAATCTTGTTACCACTACAGGAGCTGACTGGTTTGCTGGATCTTAACCAGACTTTGTGTGGTTAATACCTATGTTTAATAGAACATCTGCTAATATTTATGAGACTGTGGGGTCAAATTTCTAGATCACAGAGTCATTATTGAGATTCTTGTTATAATCATAGGAGCTTATTTGGCTGCTGTGTCCCAGCCAAATTTTGTATTCCTAATTACTGTCGTGGGTAGAAGACCTGATAACATTTTAAGGTCATGTTGTCAAAAGTGAAGGTAACATAGGGTTGTCAAGAAAATATCATTTTCACCATAGGAGCTGACTGGGCTGCTGGATCATTGCCAGTCAGTTATAGTAATTGTGTATGGTTAATCACAAGAATGCATAGAAGAATTGAGAACATTTAAGAAATCATTAGGTCAAAGGTTAAAGACTCAGGGGGTGGTCAGCAATAATTTCATTGCCAATATAGGGGTTGATTGGGCTCCTGGATCCTTGCCAATACTTGTATGGTTAATCACCATGATGGGTAGAAGAACTTATAACATTTTTGAGATCTGCGCATCCATCCATCTGTCCATTCCAACTATTGTTTCCACTACAGGAGCTGACTGGAATGCTGAATCTTTTCCAAACTTTGCGTGGTTAATACCTATAAAGGTTAGAACATCTGATAAGATTTATGCGACTGTCAGGACAAAGGTCAAGGTCACACAGGGTCAGATTTAAGGCAGAGGCATACTGGTCCAAATACTTATGGGCCTACATGTGTGTGAAAAGGTGCCTGTACACTGCACCTGATCATGGTTGAATGGACCAAAACATTATTTAATAACTGTCCCAGCTGTAAGTGAGAAGTGTGTGGGAGTTCCATTTAACTGTTTTTTATTAATGTGTTTCTTTGTCACTTGTTCAGGGTGTGGATAGATTTTGAATAAAATATGATTTGAGTGTCCTGTCCATCGCTGAAGGAAATTAAACTACAGAGCTTTACTGCTATGTTCACTACTGAATTTCACTGTTATTTTTCAATGAAACTTCAAACTTTGCACAAGGAGTTTGAGCAGTAGAAGACAAGGCAAGCTGTACTCTTGGTTTGTTGGGATTTCCCACAGTGCCGCAGATAAATCCTCATCTGTTTACAGCGGCGCAACAGCTGTGTTTCAAAGTGTGAGTGCAGTTCAGTGATCACGCCAATTACAGGGTGCTCTGAGGAATGTCTTTATAGTTTCCTGTTAGCTGAAAGGTCCCTATGCAGCTCAGAAACATTGTAATTTGTTTCTTATGTTGTTAATACTTTTCCTGTGTGGTTTGTTACATTGGGAAAGTGAATGAGTGTAAGTGAGACTGAAAACGTTCTTGCTGGTTTGCTGCTAGAAATGAACGTGGTTCTCAGATTTGGGTTTGGATAATCTAGGATTGATTAAATGATTCTGACCGGCACATGTTAGAGGTTGGAGGCATGATTACTAAGTCTTTAGGTAGTAAATGTTTGCCACCTATATCTCATAAAGTCAAACAACCTGAGTTTAAAAAAAAGCCAGATGTCCTAATTTTGTATCACACTTGACCACTCTGCATATGTATCCCCACACTCACTTTGCTATCAGGGACCTTAAACCAAAAGCCATTTAGGTAATAGTATGATTTGTCTCCTCACAACTGTTTGCTTTTAAGTTCAGGCACCCAAGAAAATTTTGTTTACTTTACTTGGAATTGAAAAGCCCTTAGCAGTATTGGATTTCCTTAATCATCCTGGAGGAGACAATTACAAATCAATGAGTGGTGGGATTGGAGTGTCCTCTAACGCTCATTCGTCTCTGTGATCACATGGGATCGACTCAAAGCCAATGCTGAATCTGAAGGGGTTTTAAGAAAGGAGTCTTGAGCTATTGCCACCAAATAGAAGTTCTATGTGTAGCAAGGCTTGCATATATACACATTTAATGGGAGATACTGCAGGTAAAAAATAAGGAAAACATGTTAAATGATTTATAAGCTTCCACTGTTGGAAATAATGTAAGATTGTCTTTTATGCTTAAATGTGTGTTACAGTATGTATCTAAATATGAACCAATTTACATAAATCTATGGACTAGAAATCTCAATGTATAAAACAGGTTTAAAATTCTTGTTTAATTTCATTGGCATAATAGAATCAAAAATTTTTATGTGGGGGAATTTTGACATTTTTAAAAAAATGAATCAATTCATCCATCGGTTTTCCGGCACTCGTCTGATTCCGGGTCGCAGGGGCAGCAGTCTAAGCAGAGATGCCTTGACCTGCTTTTCCCATGGCCACCTCCTCCAGCTCTTCTGGGGAACACCGAGACATTCCCAAGCCAGCCAAGAGACGTCATCTCTTCAGCGTGTCCTGGGTCAGACGTTTCAAGCTTGAAACATCTCACCTAGAAGTCTCCCAGATGATGTAGAGAAGTAGCCATTCTACTCTGACCAAGTCCCTCACCTCATCTCTAAAGGAAAGCTCAGGCACCCTTCCGAGGAAGCTCATTTGTGCCACTTTTTTCCATGATCTCATTTGTTGAGTCACTAAGCATTGCTTGTGGTCATAGGTGAGGGAAGGAATGTGGATCAGCTGGTACAGTGCTTCACTTTTCCCACATTTTCTTGTGTTACTGTACAGCTTTATTCCAAAACGAATTAAATTCACTCTTTCCCCCAAAATTCAACACACAACACCCCATAATGACAGTGTGAAAATAGATTTTTTTTAAATGTTTGCAAATTTATTAAAAATGAAAATTTTAAAAAAGTAGTATTGCCATGAAGCTCAAAATTGAGCTCAGGTGCATCCTGTTTTCCACTGATCATCCTTGAGATGTTTCTAACAGCTTAATTGGAGTCCACTTGTGGTGGATTTAGTTGATTGGACATGATTTGGAAAGGGACACACCTGTCTATATAAGGTCCCAGAGTTGACAGTGCATGTCAGAGCATAAACCAAGTATGAAGTCAAATTTCTGCTGCTTTGAAGGTCTCAATGAGCACAGTGGCCTCCATCATCAGTAAATGGAAGAAGTTTGGAAACACCAGGACTCTTCCTAGAGTTGGCCGACCGTCTAACCTGAGCAATCGGGGGAGAAGGGCCTTGGTCAGGGAGGTGACCAAGGACCCCATGGTCACTCTGTTAGACCTCCAGCGTTCCTCTGTGGAGAGAGGAGAACCTTACAGAAGGACAACCATCTCTGCATCAATCCACCAATCAGGCCTGTATGGTAGAGTGGCCAGATGAAAGCCACTCCTTAGTAAAAAGAACACGGCAGTCTGCCTGGAGTTTTCCAAAAGGCACCTGAAGGACTCTCAGATCATGAGAAACAAAATTCTTTGGTCTGATGAGACAAAGATTGAACTCTTTGGCATGAATGCCAGGCGTCGTGTTTGGAGGAAACCAGGCATCGCTCATCACCTGACCAATACCATCCCTACAGTGAAGCATGGTGGTGCCAGCATCATGCTGTGGGGATGTTTTTCAGTGACAGGAACTGGGAGACTAGTCAGGACAGAGGGAAAGATGAACGCAGCAATGCACATAGGCATCCTGGATGAAAACCTGCTCCAGAGTCCTCTTGACCTCAGACTGGGGTGACGATTCATCCTTCAGCAGGACAACGACCTAAGCATACAGCCAAGATAACAAAGGAGTGGCTTCAGGCCAACTCTGTGAATGTCCTTGAATGGCTCAGCCAGAGCCCAGACTTGAATCTGATTAACATCTCTGGAGAGATCTGAAAATGGCTGTGCACCGACGCTACCCATCCAACCGGTTGGAGCTTGAGAGGTTCTGCAAAGAAGAATGGGTGAAACTGCCCAAAGATAGGTGTGCCAAGCTTGTGCTATCATATTCAAGAAGACTTGAGGCTGTAATTGCTGCCAAAGGTGCATCAACAAAGTATTGAGCAAAGGCTGTGAATACTTACATACATGTGATTTCTTGATTTTTCCTTTTTAATGAATCTGCAAACATTTTAACAAAACTTTTTTCACACTGTCATCATGGGGTGTTGTGTGTTGAATTTTGAGGGAAAGAATGAATTTAATCCATTTTGGAATAAGGCTGTAACACAACAAAATGTGGAAAAAGTGAAGCGCTGTGAATACTTTCCGGATGCACTGTAGATCGACAGCTTTGCTTTCACGCTCCGCTCTCTGTTCACCATGACAGACTGGAACAGTATCCGCATCAGTGCTGACACTGCACCAGTCCATCTGTTAATCTTTCGCTCCTTCACATCATGAACAAGACCCTGATATGCTTACACTCCTCCACTTGGGGCAGTAACTCGTCCCTGACCCAGGATGGATACGCCATCCATTTCCTGCTGAGAAACATGACCTAAGACTTGGAGGTGCTAATTCTCATTCCCACAGCTTCACACTGACCTGCAGACCACACCAGTGCAAACTGGAAGTCACTGCCTGATGAATCCAAAAGTACCACGTTGTTAATGAAAAGTAGAGACAAGACCCTGAGGCCACCAAAGCAGAGATGCTATGCCTAGAATTTCTGTTTATAAAAGTTGTGAGCAGAATTGGTGACAAAGGAAAGTCCTAGTGGAGTCCAGCACTCACTGGGAACAAGTTTGACTTATTGCCAGCCATGCAAACCAAGCTGTGACTTTAGTTATAATTGATTCTTTAATAAATCAGTATGTTAAAAACTGTTATACAACCCAAACCTTTACAATATACAAGACAGGAATTAATCTGGAAAGTGGAAAGAGTCTGAGAAAAGTCTTCTGTACCTTTTTAAAGGCCAAAAATTACTTATTACATATCAACAGGAAAGTTTCCCAGTTGATTACGTACATAATTTCTTTCCTGAAATTTGTTCTCTCATTGTTCCTGTGTTATATTTGCGCACCAGTTTGCATAAATTGCAACAAGACAAACATGTAAAGTCAGCAGCTAAATGTGCATTTGTCCATTAGTCTAAAGGAAACATGTTGTGGATGTAGAATAGCTGAAAATATCAACACTGAACAGTACATTCAATATCCTGTATCCAGTATCAAGTGTGTCAGCTGTAGCTTTCACTTTATAGAAGGTGGACTAGAGTCATTTGTGACACTCCTGACTGTTAGCTTTGTCTGTTCTTTCCTGTTTTTGCAATCTCAACTACAAATGCCACTTTGTGTAGAGATTCATGATTCAACTTCAGTTGATGCCTCTGCTGAGGTGGCTTTAAGTTTTCAAGTTGTCCAGCCATCCGTTTCTCCGTGTGTCCATCCGTCACAAATCTTGTTACCACTACAGGATTATTTTTTACATTTGTATTCATTTATGTATTTATTTGGTTCCGTGACTTTTTGCTCCATTGCATCGTTGTTACTGTGAGCATATTTTTGCTGATGTTAGCATTTCACAGAAGGCACTGCTCGTCCTCGTTTCAGACTGCAATGCAGCTCTAAAGCCTAATTCAAAAGGGACATTAAATGATCTCTATTTTCAGGGTGTGTGTAAAATGTATGTATTTTGTGTCTCAAATTTTTTCCAGTGTTGTGCTTTTTAGACGGTCCCTGCACTCTCGTCTGTGCGCCCATTTCGGACCGTAGACGAGTTACAAATTTCATCGCATTTTCCAGATAGGATAATGATAATTACAATGGCTGCAATTTGTTTTCTATACTTAGAAAGCAGCATCTTTAATGTGTTAGTAATTGTATATTATAATTCTGGAAGCTCTAATCAGAATCCGTACACATCTGATGAGCTGAGAAGAGTCTGGAAATGCTACTTACTTTCATGTGCTTTTAAAGTCTAGCTCTTTACTGCGTCTTTGAAGTAAAGAGAGCTCAAGTGGTGAAACAACAGATAAGACAGCGAGCTGATTAATTCAGCAACCATAGTGTGTCTGCGCGCAGATTATCTGCACACACCCACGGACTTGGGTTGTGTTTTGCCAGGTTACCAGATGGGATGAAATTGTATTTGGTTTGTGGATTGTGTGTGTAGACTACATATTACTGGCAGTGTAGCAACTTGGATAAAATTATATGAACACAAAAAGTTTACTGATGCCCATATTCCAATTTTTCAAGATGTTTTAGGGGCATACAAATTACTGGAGTTTCTTAGGAGAAACAGCAGAATGGATGGCCGCCATGACATGGTCTTAACCCATTCATGCATGGTGGTCACCACAGCTATTCAAAAGCCATTTTCCAGTATGTATGTGTTTTGTCGCCATAGCGGCATAATAATGGCAAAAAATTTCGACTGAAGATGTTATAATTCAGGCGTGGAAGGGTTCAAATATGGGAGAAACCTGAGAAAAACAGTGTTGGCAGGTAAAGCTAACCTGCAAGTAAAAAGTGGAAAAAATAAAGCAAACAAGCAAGTGCAAAATGCAAAGTTCCCAATGAGATACGAGCAATAGACTTCTTACTGACAACCTGTGATCTCTGACACCACCCCTTCAGCGTCCTAGCATAGAATTTATAGGTCTCTAGAACAATACAGTCACCTATTACCCACAAGGTGTCCTCGCACATAATAGGTAACTGGGTTGGCATCTGGGAAAATGGCTTTATACGGTACTTTGCTAGGTTTCAGTCATTCCTCATTTCTGTACATTTTGTTAGGAAAATGGGAAATAGGTGCAACACTTCATTGAAATGTGGAAATATTATAAAAAAGGCAAAAACATACAGCAGCATGGTGGTTTAGTGGTTGGCACTGTTGCGCCACAGCAAGAGGGTCCTGGGTTCAAACCCACGTAGGACTCTTCTGTGTGGGATTTGCATGTTGTCCCTATGCTTGCAGGTGTTCTCTGGGCAGTGTGTTTTCTCCTGCCATTTAAAACATAATGCTACCCGTTAGCCCAGGACAATCTTGCTAAAGAGATTCTTAATCTCAAGAGTTTACTTCCTGGTTCAATAAACTAAAATTTGGTATGACCACTTTTATTCTTCAACACAGCCTGGACTCTCTTAGGTAAACTTTAATTGTGATATCTTTAAGTAGTCTTTGGGAACAGATGATTTGGTTTGGAGATGGTGGTTTGAACCAAAAATTTGAAATTTGGAATCATTACTCTGTAACACCTGTTGCCACTGATTTTCAGTCCAGTTCTTGACAGCCACACTTCCAATGAGACCATTTCTGATGGGGATTTGGCAAATGGTAGATGGATCGTTGAAGGGACAGATGGATCTCTCAGGTCCTCTGTCTGGTCTTCACTGGATTTTTTTTCCTGTTTCTTCAGGACTTGACTTTCAGATATTGTATATAGTTGTTAAGGCCCACCACTTCTTCTTTTGTCCTCCACTTTTCCAGTTTCCTCAATTTTTTTAAGAACACACTGCACACCATGCTGGGCTATTCCAAGTTTTCAGCTAATAGCTTTTTAGGAATCATCTTGTTTGGTGCAAAAATACTATTTTGTGCCTGACAAACTACTATCTTTAATTTTTTATAGATTCAACCAACAGAATGGGAACTAATATGTTTTTTGTGACAGGCTACTAGTAACAATGTGGCTAATTATACAGTTTAAAATTGGTTCTTTGTTCAGTTGTCTGTTATCTGTCGACACAAGATTGGTTCATCCCTTGGGTTTGGTGATTTTTTTAATGCTTGAATGAGTCATAAATGTTAAGTCGCTTAACAAACAAAAGAACATTATTCAAAAAAAAGGTCCAGTACAAGGACAGGTTTGGAAATGAGTGAAAAAACATTCAGTTTCCAAGAAAAGATTTTTGAAAGACTTCCAAAAAGCCTGGAGAACTATTGCTTATAACAAATTTTAAAAAATGAGAGGAACGTCTGGCTCCTTGGAAGCAAAGAAACGAGGAGTGGCTCGAGACTTTTTCACAGCACTTTATAAGTTCCCAGGATGTGGAGGGTTTGCAGAGTCCGATTAACCGGTGGCTTTACAGTGAGGGAGTGAGCACTATGTGCTCTTAAATGAAGCTCAGTACTTCAAGTAGCGTGAACGCATCTTACAAAGATGTCTCCTGCTCTGTATTACATGAGAGAAAGGGCAGCTTTGATCAGTGCACATTGTCCAGAGTTTATGTGTGAAAATGGCTGATAAGTACATGGTTCTGTGAACATAAATTCCACAAGACAATGCTAAGTTTGACAGTTAACTGTCATGCTCAGTCTTTATAACACAAAGCAGGGGTACAGCTGGAACTATTTCTGCTTGAAAAAGACAAGAAAGAAAGCAGCCTAAGTGAGTATTCAGACTAAATGCAAAGTGAATTTTAGACATGCTGCCAGTGCATATAAAGTCAACAGGAAATTGCCTATTGCAAATTGTCTAATGGCGGCACAAACTGAGAGTAAAGATGTGCCTGTGTGTGTTGTAAATGTTTCAGCCAGGATCGACTTCATAAATGAAGGCAGAAGGAAATAGACAGAGAGACAGGGGAAATACTGGTGAGTCACAGAGCCTCTGGTGAGTTCGGAGATCGGTGAGGCTGAACTGATCAAAAACACACACAATCACACACACACACACTTGAAAAAGCATGTTTAATTAGGTGGTATCGACCCCGATGATGGCCACAAGTGGAACATGCAGCTCTAACAAGTTTTTTATCGCATATATTTTAATGCTACTCTCTGCTCACCCCTCCCAGTCTGTTTTGAATGTCATTTTTAATGCTTCAACTCAAATCATGATGTCTATGTCACATCTTACAACTGAATATTGAAGTTTTGCTTTTACCTACTGACATTTGAGAGAAAAAAAAAACAGATTTGCTTGCTGTACAGACAAACTGTATTTGAAGTGCTTGTCCCAGCACACAGTTACATTGTGATGAGCTATTGTGTCTGACTGAGTGACTGGATCACACTAAGCCTCCTTTTGTTGGCTCAACACACATTTAGTTAGGGATCAGTTCAATAAATGACACATCATTTGAGCTCTGTTCACAGTAATATGTAAAGAAGTCGCTCCTTTCTGCCTCCGTTCTGTCTAACAACGCTTTTCCATAGTGGAATGTCAAGCGCACGGCTGGGAACAATGCAAGCTATTGTGCGAGTTTATGTGTGTGGTGCTCTGATAGATAACCACTGTCTTGTAATGGAGGAGGAGGAGGGTGTGTAAGGATGCACGAGACTCCAGCACATGTGCGCGCGTGAACACACACACACACACACATTCATGTCGACATTAAAGAGGGCCGGAGCCTACAAGCTATCAGATGTCTGAGAGCAAATTCCAGGCTGTAAATCCCCTCACTCACCATTCAGTGCAGACAGAGATAGTTTGTGTGTTGGAGCTTTAATGTTGCTCTGTGCACAGGTTGAGATGCAGTGCACCGTGACATATGGGAAGGGTTAACACATACCGTACCTGTGTTGGAATAACTTTCACAGTATTCGACATTAACTGTCTCTCAGGCTTTCAGAATGTGTTTGATCCATTAATATTTCAGCTGCAAGATATTCAGCTACGGAAATAAAGGCAGGTGGTCATATGTATTCTGTTGAATATTTTATATTTGCACTGTGCTATAAGGCTGGACTGAAGTTATGAGATATGTTTTAGTGACATATGATATTCAGCTTGTGGCAATTTTCTCCATCATTGAGATTAAAGGTGTTTATCACTTCATTTTTCTACCCTAGACCGAGACGTAGCTTTCACCCATAGAGTGCATTACCATACAGTCATATGCAAAAGAAAGTTTTAATAGGACCGTTTGCAGTCTTGTGTCTCTATAACATTGTTGTGGAAGAATTTTGGCCCAAAGTTGCCTCAGTTAATTGAAGGTCACATACATTCATTTATGCATAGCTCGCCTGAGGTCCCACCTCAGCATTTCAGTGGGGTTGAGGTCTGGACTTTGACTGGGTTGTCGTAACACCTTGATTCTTTTCTTTTTCAGCCATTCTGTTGCAGATTTGCCAGTGTGCTTGGGATCATTGCGCTGTTGCATGATCCAATTATGGCCAAGCTTTAGCTATCGGATAAATAGCCTCACATTTCAGGATTTTCTAAAATCCTTTGGACTCGATGATTGCAAGGTGGACAGCCCAAATCATCAGCCCTCCACTGTCTGCTGTGCTGATATGCTGTGGTTTTGTTTTTGCTATGTGTGGTGCTGTGCATTATGGCCAAACGTCTCCACGTTAGGAAGTCCACTCCTTGGACCATTGTGCCATTTTCTTAACACACGCGTGAATGCTACAGACCAGCAAACTGCCAAAACTTCTGCTTTTATAAACGTGTACTCACCTGATGGGCATCACCTGGCTGCTACCTACTGTCTTAATGTACTTTTTCACAGGAGTGCATAGAATCCTGTTAAAACTGTCTTTTTCAGGATTGCATGTTTTTTGTTTCCGCCTTGTGAAACAGCAAATTTTCAGGTTCCAGGTTTCTTTGTGGTGTGTGGGTTGAAAATAACACAACAAATCACGGAGAGCGGAGTTGACGGTTCTTTACAGGTAGAGAACCCAAGAAGTAGAGGGTGACAAATTGAAGGCAAAAAATGGAATCATTGACCTCTACAGTAAAATGATCCAGTGGCTTTGATGTGGGAAGAGGCACTTGGCTACTTGTCCTAGATGAGAGAAAGGCCACTGCACATCATTACAATTGAAGTTACAAGCTGTTCTGAGTGATCACCTTTATCCCATGGTGAAACATTTCTATCCTGATGAGATTAGTCCTTTCCTGGATGGCATTGCCTCCACTTATAGGCAATGAGCGCTCACTAAATGCTATGGCCTTCATAGCCTCCAAATCTCAACCAAACCGAATAACTATGACTTTAGACTGGCGGGTTAAACATTGCTCTCCCACTACATCAAAACAGGAAATAGGAAAATAGGTTTATTCTTCCAGTAGAATCCCTGAAACTTGGAGGATTAATACCAAGGAGCATTAAAGCTGTTTTGGTGGCACAAGGTGACAAAACACCTTACTGAAACATTTTGTAGAGAAGGGGTCTTTTGCGCATCTGCAGTGGTGGAGCTGTGGCTGTGTCAAGAAGTTAATACTAATATGGAAATAAAACATTTTAATTTTTATTTATCATTGTGTAAGTGATTCTTTACATTCTCTAGCTATAAAAGTGTGTAGCCTATACACTGAATTAAAAATCAGAATCAAAACTCTTTATTAATCCTGGGGGGAAATTGCAAAAAGTTTTTATATTTGCATCATAGCCTATGTATCTACGCCTGTCACTTAGTGCCTTATCCTCTTGAATTAGCTGAATCTCAGTAGTGGTGGCCAGTGGTGGACCTATACACATAAATGCCTAGTCTTGAGAGCCTGTTCCTATTGATTCCAAATCCCCCACCTAAATAAGGTCATGGCAGAAATCAAACAGTAGAAAGCTTGGAAAGTGTGTTGGGTTTCGTTATTGCTATATGTTTAATTATTATCAAAGTAGGCTCATTTTAAGTCGATTCATTTGAAAGTGGCCTGTAGACTTTGTTAGCTTCTCTTTTTAAAGTAGGTCTACAAATGTTGAGAATTACTTAAAGGGGCCTTTTCTTATAAAGGTTGCTAGCTCCTGTTATAAGGGCTTTTGGACCTAATAGTTCGAAGGGCTTCCTGATGGTAACCATGGCAAGCTCTTGAGTGCCTAAACCTAACCAAGTAATTTGTAGTTCCTAAACTTAATAGATAAGTTTTAAGTGTGTTTATAATCAGGTCTTCTGGTTGATAAGCCTGACGTAACATATGGTCACCTCGTCTGTTCCTTTTTAGGTCTTTAAAATAGAACTGTTCTTTCAGCAGCCAGTATTGTCCCCACTGCTGCAAAAAAAGGCACAAGAAGCCAAAATATACATTTTGCATAGATTTATTAGAACACATTAGTCCAGCCCTAGTGGATGAGGCCAATTCATGTTCTAGTAACCCACCAGGAGGAACCACAGAGTCACTGAGGTCCACAAAAACTACCACATTTCATGATCAGCAGTGAAAGAAAAACAACCTTCTTGCCACTACCTCAACATTGCCATCTCTGTGGTCATTGTTAGGTGACCAGAATGATATTGGGAGGAGATGAAGGAGGCTGCTAGGGGGAAAAGACATCTTCTTTTTGACAGATGGAAGCCTGACATCCGACATAATCAGTCCAACAAACGGTCATTTTCTCTTTAATCAAGCATAGAAGAAGATTAAACAGAATGTCATTTAAAGCAAAGAAATATGTTCAAGAGCACAATTTCCTATCTCATATCAGCACTTTTTTCCTGATATAATTGTAACTCAGCTCTTGCAGCAGTTGTCATTGCCATTTCCTCAAAATTGCTTCTCATAGAAATGGGCTGATTTTTAGCATCCCATAACACAACAGAATCGATATGAATGACACGTTAGACACTTCAGAGGAATGAGATATAACCGTCCACCTGTGTTTCTGCGGCACTCTCTGCCACACTTATGAAATGATAAGCCCTGTACTGTACCAGGAGGATCATTTATGGAAGGCATTAAGGAGCACTCACACCCCCAAACTAAATCACAATCTCATCGACGGTGCCAACCTCAAATTATGACCCTATCAGCACAAAACAAAGTAATGAATCTGATTCTCTGAGCTCGTGCGCCAGATAATGTGTGATGAGAACGCCTGCGCACATGAATTTGGCTACTAGAGGAATCAATATGCACTCTCTGCCCTGGAACAAATTAGATATCCAAGCTGCAATAAAAGAGTGAGAAGCCTCCTATCACTCTTATTCACTTTCCATATTAATGACATAAGTTTGACAGCAGGCCTGCTTAATACGCTTCTTAGCCGGTGTTTGTTTTTGGACTGTTGAAGCGAAGATTTGTGAGTAGCTTGTGATTGGCAAGAGATTTTGATTTTTTTGTCATGTGTTGGTGGCATGTTGTTGGATGAATGTGTTTGTGGGTGGTAAACTCAGTCATAAACATATTGGGTGTCTTCTAATCTTTTCTACCAATTAAGCTGCCATATTTGACGAGGAAGAACAAGGGGATTACGGGTAGGTGGCAGGGAGACGGTGGGCGATGATGGGATGTCAGATTGACAGTTTCAGCTGACAACTCTGTGACTTTTAAAGTCCTTTGCTGACATCAAGATGCTCCCAAAGGGCAAATGTTTTTACGTGTGCACACAGACACACACACAGTGTTGGCTCAGGTAGAGCACACCAGTGTGTCCCTGCCAGTGCTGTCATGCACTGTGTACATAAGACCCGGATGCAGCTGACAGCCCTCTGAAAGAATCCAGAGAGGAATAATTATAAACACACACATTACATCCAGTGTAAATATACAAAAAAAGACAGGTAGTACATAGAGACACACACACACACACACACACACACACACACACACACACACACCTGGTGCT